>JAQGBD010001548.1:0-15106 GCA_034698165.1 Punctoribates punctum | reverse complement strand
GCCCCCCCCTAGACCAGAGCTCGAATCGGCCTCCCCCTACGGCCCCCCCCTAGGGTCTCGGACCTCGCTCACCCCTGACCAAGGTGTTCTTATTATGAATATTTAGTAATAACTACATATAAACTCATAAATTTAAATTATGATAAATAAATAATAGTATTTTGTAAAATGATTTGTAGTCAAAGTTTAGTCACTCATTACTTGGAAATAATGGTATTTTAAGTTTAAATGTGATAAAGAGTCGGTTCTCTTAATTATTCTCAATTTTGATAAATGTTTTGTTTGTCTGAAATGTGTTTCAAAATTGTTTTCAATAAAATTATCCGTTTATTTAAGTCTCGGATATTAAGAGAAGAAAAATGGTTAGACTTAATGGATTCGTCGCCTATTTAGGAGCAAAACACCTGAATTTGCCTCAATTTTGGAGATGAATGCAAAACATTAAAAGATATGAATTAATAGAATGGAATTTCCGGAACAGATTTGTGTCGCTTCTGATTAGATAGGACTCACAGAAACACATCAATTCTTGGTTAATGAAAATTAAATATATATTTCATCACTTTTTTCATCAAATATTCACCAGAGTTTGCGTTTGAGCGCAGGTATCGAAGAAGTGTAGACCACATAAAACCATTTTAATGATAGTCTGAGTCCTTAGTATCAAAAATGTATTTTTAGTTCAAAAATAATGAATCAAATCTGAATATTTTGATTAATTATGTGCTCACAAAATGAGTTTTTCTTAACACAACTTTCTTGAGAATAATGTTTTAAAATCTGAGAATATATGAGATTAAGAGAGAAATGAAGTCAAAGCAGAGAACAATACTTTTCAGAACTCTTTTATAAAATCTATTCATTCGAACAAAACATTAATCAAATTCATTATTTCAAAGAATTGCTAAAAAGTTTTACAAAATTATTTGATTTCTTTACGAAAATTTCAAAATTTTTAATTTAATATAATTTTAGATTAAAATCTTTTTTTGTTTAATTCAATCAAAATTATTCAAATTTCTCAGTTATTGTTATTTCAAATGATTTGATAGTTTGTTATCAATCTATGGAAAGCCAACAAAAGTTAAATAAATTGATAATTTTCTCATTAATTTAGTCCATTATTCGCAATCATTTACACAGAAGGCGACGAATAAAATAATTTACAATATTTTGTTTTTATTTTATTCGTTGAAAAAGAAATCTAAAAATCTTTTGAATAAATTAAACATAATTTGAGATTTAATTCTCGAAACCTATATTCGGATATATTTTAAAATACCAAAAGACTGAATAAAATATTCAGTTTAGATTATTTTATGCCTTTTACCAAGTTCCTCTCACTACAGAACCTGACCAAATCGATTTCAGTTGATTTTTTCTTTTTAAAAAAGTGAAATGTACCATACTTCTACTACTACCACCATTCCCAATTATTGTGAATTCTTTGATTCGATGATAATTACATCAATTATAGTATAAGAGACTCTCCTTGTTTGGAGTCGACGATCATTATTCATATGATGATTGAATTTAATATAATTGCAATTATTTGTCGGCACTCGAGTCGAGTGCTTCAAAATCTAATAATTAAAGATAAATCAAATTAACTCTCATTTGGTTGAAATTCACAAAATTAATGAAATTTGAAAAAACAATAAAATTGTGAGTTGTCTCGCATATCATATTTGAGAAGAAGAAGAAGAATTTGGTGACAATTGATTTATTAAAATCATCAAGGAGATTGTATGTCAGGGCATTAGAGGCTTTGCCTGTGCTCTACATTGAATTGATGGCTATATTTGTCGTTAATCGCATTTTTCTCTGATTATTCTCTTTATTATTATTGCAAAACATTTATCTAAGAATAAGTTCACTGAAAAGTTGGTCACAAAAGATAGTGTGAAATAAGTTGTGACACAATAATGACTTTATATAAAATATCTGTTGTATTACAGCACAGCATAAGACAAAACATAAAATATATCTCAATTTTTCACATCATTTGCATAACTATTTATCGGTATAAAAATCGCAATCTTTTGAATAGTTGTTGACATAAAAGAAGAAATATTTTGTTTAATATAATAATCGATAGCTTTAATCAAATTTGTTTTTCTTATGTTTAATGTTTCGAATGAAATGCTATTTAAAATCAATCACTAATTGAGAAAATATTGTCCTTTGAATCGCCAATTATTTTAATGAAATACTTACGGCTAATGATAATCATTAACTCAATTGTTTTGCTATCAGTCTATCACTGAAACCATTTTCAAATCAAATTCTTTTGAATTGAAGCTTAAATTTTTTGAATATCAGTGAATCGTTTTCAAAGTGTACTTCAAATACCGCTTAAATGTTTGAATATTTGAGTCAATGGATGCAATTTCTCTCATATTATTATTATTATTATTCATTTGAAGAAACTTTTAGTGAAATACAGAAAATTCAAGACTAATATTACTCAGAGAAGCCTTAGAATAGAATTCCGGTATTGGAGCTGACATTTCAGTAAAAGTCAAACACTTTCAAAGAATAAGCAAGGTTATTGCCAATTGTATCAATGGATTAATGACCTCTCAATCCTTTTCATATAATATTTGAGTTATATTCACAACTGTTATAAATTGCAGAAAATTCAATAATTTTTGACACTTTATTAATCAGTTTTAAAATTGATTGGAAATAATTTATCAGATATTTTGCTCGACTCTGATGTTCAATAAATCTAACTTTTGGAACTAGCAAAATATAGTCTCATTTAATTGTAAGAATTTGTTTCTCAAAGATTGGATTAAATATAAAACAATCTAAATATTTGCGATCGTTTTATAGATGAACTAATATTTCAATTATTTGCATATTATTTATATATTTTTATTTGTTAAACATTTTAAATAGAAATTGTTTGAAATCATGATTAAAATCAGCGATTGTTTGACACATTTAATGACCGGAGGATTCAGACAATGATTGCAAGGATAAAGTTCTTTCCTCTTTTGGAAAGGTGTCTCTCATTAGAGTTAATGAGATCTCATAATTAGACTTATCTATTAATGAAGTAAATTATATTTCACTGCTTTGTCCCAAATCTCTATTACTAATCATTTTAAAGGAAAATCTAAATATTAAAGCAATCCATAATTTAGTATTTTGTCCTAATTCACTTTTGATATTTTACAAGAACATTTTATTTCAAAATTTAAATCTAAAAAACTCATCTCATGCCTGATATCTGATATCATTTATTGGTCCTTAAAATCTTGAATTCTCATAAAACCTGTGAATAATTTCAGACAAATAGTGTATTAATTGCTCTAAAAATAAGTAAATCGATGGAAAAGATATGATTTTGAAGGCATTTATTTCTTGGTATACACTCTGGTATGAGATCTGTTATATTTGTGTCCAAAAATTTATCAAATTATAGATAAGATAAATAAGAAAAGTGAGAGCTTTTAAGTATAAAATCTTGTCTTTAATATCGTTCACATAAATGAATTTAAGAGCACTTGTTTGGTGTCAAACACCAGACTCCAGGTTAGATTCAATGCCAAAAATATCAAACGAAATATGGGATCAGAAAATCAGTTTAATGGTTAGCGTTTGCGTATTTCTATCCTTAGCTGTGGCTCAGAATAATTCTCATATTCAGCAAAACATTTGAGTAATCGATTTAAACAAACATTTTATACCATTTTTAATGATTTTTATATTAAAATGATTTGATTTTTATGGAAATGTCGGGAAGTATTGCCATAATCGGTGCCGGAATTGCAGGACTGAGTGCAGCACAAAAACTATATAAACACGGATTTCATGACATCACTGTTTTCGAAGCATTGCCCAGAATTGGAGGACGTGTTCATACCATTCCTTTTGGTATTGATTGCAATTAATTTTTTATGTCAAACAATTAATTTGAATTCATTGCAGAGTCCGGTGTTCTTGAGTTAGGAGCTCAATGGTTGCACGGGCAGGAAGGCAATCCCCTCTACCATTTAGCCAAAGAACGTGACCTTATTTCGAATCCCAGATTAGATTTCGGTGTAGAAGGAACCGGAGTATTCTGCACGGATTCACCAAAAACGCTCAAAACCGAAGAAATTCAAAAAATTATTTCTTATTTGTTTAAAATTAAAGACGATTTAAGTGAAAACTCAGAATTAGATTCAAATAGCAATCAATTGATATCCGTTGAAGACATCTTCAGGAATAAATTTGAAAGTTTCCTCCATTTGAGTGAATGTCCATCGATTGACACAAACCTCTTGTGGTCAGTGTTCGAGTGGTTCATCAAATTCGAGGAAATTGACAATTCATGCGATGACTTGAAAGACGTATCGCTTCTGTCTTACACACAATACCAAGAATGTGATGGAATAGATTTAATTAACTTTAAAGATGGCTATCAATCAGTTATCGATTCACTGATCAAAGATATTCCAGAAGAATGTTTTCGCATAAGAACTGCTGTCAAACGGATTGAAATCTGCGACAAAACTTCAAGAATTAAACTCTTTATCGAAGACAAGAATCAGAAAAAACAAATGAAAACCTTTGATAACGTGATTATCTCTTCTTCTATCGGTTATCTCAAAAACAATTTGAATACATTCTTCGGATTCTTATTACCTCAGCTCAAAATAGATGTCATCAAATCTCTTGGTTTTGGAACAATCGATAAAATTTATCTCTATTTTGAAAACCCATTTTGGAAATACGAAGATCAAGGATTTCAGTTGATTTGGACCAAACGGAACCATAACCTTCCGGTTTGGGTCTATGATATTTCAGGTTTCGATTTAGTGAGAGGACAGCCTAACGTTTTGGTCGCTTGGATTGGAGGAAAGGGCGCACAACAGATGGAGGCCATAGAAAGTGATATAATAGTGGGCAGAATATGCGGCGAAGTTTTACGATTATTTTTGCCACAATTTAGTGTTGAATATCCATCGAAAGTGATTCGCTCCAAATGGGCGACCAATCCGTATATATGCGGGGCTTATAGTAACCGATCGCTCAAATACGAGGCTCTCAATTGTGATGTCCACCACTTATACGAACCGATTGTCAGATCGAAAAACTTGCATTTGAATGAACCAATTGATTGTCCGGTTGTGTTGTTTGCCGGGGAGGCCACCGATAGAGAGTACTACTCGACAACTCACGGCGCTATGAGGTCTGGCCATAGAGAAGCTCAAAGACTTATCGAGTTTTACGATAAGTTTAAACCAAAGTTTAAACTATGAAATCGAAGTCAGAATCAGTCCTAAAGTTGTTTTTTTGAGAAATTATTTTTATTTTGGATAATATTTTTATCAAATCTTTTATGAATTAATGAATTTAAATACAAATCTCTTAAAATTAACGCCAATTCGTCAGAATATATGAATATATCACAAGTTTTTTGATTGAATTATTTGAATGAGTATTAAATTATAAAATGAATTATAAAAAGAAACGTAAAAATCATTTGAAAGATGACTTAATTTTCACTTAACAACAAAACAACTGAATCCCTGCGAAAGAAAATTATTGTCACTTTTGGGCGAATAATTGGCAATATTTGCAATTTTCAGGTAAAAAAACCGTTTGATAGAAATTAGAAAAACCCCGAAACAAGTCATAAAAATTTATCGAAAGGACGGAGCGATTGAATCGATAGTAATTACAATCAATTAATTACAGAATAATTGGAAAAATTTATATTAAATCTGGAATTTGTTTATTTAAAAAATTACTTAAAAATAGAGCTTTAAATATGAACTAAAACTACTTCTTCGGGCAATTGATTGGTTTGAAGGCTTTGGCACTTTCTTTGCTTAATTCAAGCGGAGATCCAATTCAACACTAATAACAACTAAACCAAAGGTCAGCCCAAAGGCTGAGTCTCTTTCAGGAGCCATTTGAGACCATTGCTTCTGCCCTGATCTTCAAGAGCCTTACCGACGATATCACGACATGTCTGATGATATTCATCGAGCCATGAAATCTGATTAAGTGATCAAAAATGGTAATTAACATTTGAAAAGCGATTAAAATATCCAGTCGTTTGTAGAAGAACTCGATTGTTCATTAATGGAAAGAATGTGAAAGGTTAGATCAAGGTTAGTTTGGCCCTAAATTGCTGTCAAAAACAATAGACATGTAATTAAATCAAACAAAACGGAATGTTTTCATCAATTAGTCTAATGTTTTCCTTTACTCTGAAGGGATTGTTATTATGCAGATTTTATCTGGAGCTTAATTAACCAAGCACATTCAAATTTGAGGCATTCCTTAAGTTGTAATAAAGTACTGTTTGCATAATTATTCAATTAATTTGAAAAAACAAACAAAATATAAATATTATGAAAATAATTGCAAACACTGTCTGACAAACGACGGGATATTTGAAAATTGAATGAAATGAATGAAAAAATTTAATTGAAATGTTGTTTGACTCACTTCCTCACTGGTTAGGAGCTCAGGCTGAAGAAGTTTTGTCTGAATGGGCACAAGAGTTATTGTCTCGAATGTTAGATAACCTCTATTTCGAAAATTGTACTGAAAATCAGAAACAAAAACAGAATGAATTCAAATAATAATTAATTAAAATAATTCTTTCATTAAATGTGGAGAATATTTGTAGCGTTTGTTTCAATAGATTTATGGGAAATCAGTTAAGACTTTGAAAAACTAGACATTAATTTGAATACTAATCTAATTTCGCTGCAAAAAAGCTGTTTCTCATATTGCGAGCGCACAGAATAACAAAAATATAAATTCATTAAAAAAAATTGTTATTTAACTTATCGACCAATAAATCAAAAAACACAGCATTTCTAAAGAGGTTTTAAAAATGAAAAGTAATAACAAAATTAAAAACCGATTTGTTTTTCAATCTCTAAAAATTAGTTTTTGTTTGTTTTCTCTGCAAAACGACTCTAAATCACGAGATTTGTGTCTTTCTATTGAAATAAAATAAAATTTATGACTAAAAACCATAGAATTCATATCAAATTTTGTGCAAATGTCAAAACCAGTCCAATAATTAAGCCCTACCTTTGTGTTGGCTTTTTTGATGAGTACCAGACTCTCAACTCTGATACCAAACTTGTCCTCCTCGTAAAATCCGGGCTCATTTGAGAGGATCATTCCCTCGACTAATCCGGGGTCATCGGGGTTAGGTCTATAGCTGATGCCCATCGGTCCCTCGTGAACATTGAGGAACATTCCAACCCCATGTCCGGTGCCGTGAAGGTAGTCGAGTCCGACCTCCCACAGCGACTTTCGCGCCAATGTGTCCAACATTTGGCCCTTCAATAGCTGTGGAAATATGACCGAAGCCAGAGCTATGTGTCCCTTAACTACACGAGTATAGCATTCCTTTTCAAAACTGGAGGGCGTCCCTAAATGCACAGTTCGGGTCACGTCTGTAGTTCCGTCTTTGTATTGAGCGCCGGAATCACATAAATATATCTCTTCAGAAGTGAGCACACGATTACTCTCTTCGGTGGAACGGTAGTGAATGATGGCTGCGTTCGGTCCCGAAGCAGATATTGTCTCAAAACTAAGGCCCACATAATCTTCTTGAGCTCTAAATTGAGAAAATGGTAGAAATTTATCAAAAATTAATAGAAAATTGTCTCACTTTCGAAATTCTTCTAATTTTTTGGCGGCGGACAACTCATCAACACCTCCTTTGGGCACCTGTTCCTCTAACCAGGCAAAGAACTCACATAAAGCGACCGCATCTTTGATCTGACATAAAGTGTGAATAAAATATAAAATTATGGAAATCCGATGCAAATGAATGCAATTTGTCTTACGTGTGATCTTTTCATTCCTTCAATTTCTACCGGATTTTTGACGGCTTTCTTCAATTGGACAGCACTTAAACAGTCGATTCTTCGCGAGTCTGGTACGAGACTGACTAGAGAGTGACCCGACTTATTGCTTATCTGTTCATAAATCGGATCAAACCGTAAATCAATTGATTCACTCAATCAATAGATATAAAACCAATACATTAATTGATTGGAATTATATTCTAATGATTAATAATTCAAAATGTGAGGACCAAAGCCCAGACTCACCCAAATTTTTCCCGGCTGTTGACTTATCAACCATTTGAGGAATTCCTTGATCATTTTATATGGACGTAATTCGATAGTGAGACCTGAATTTTGATGATTCAATGAGACGTCGATTTGTAAGTGTTTGGTCGCTTCGGGCGTTAATTTATTTTCATCGATAAATAAACTGAAGAAAAAAATCAGCGAAATGTCAAACAAATGGTCGAAAGGCTTAAGAGATAAGAATTTATGATAAAAACAATTTGAAAAGTTTGCTCACTATATGTCTTCGAGAGTTATCACTGCATACGCGAAAAAAACTGGATTGTAGTCGATGTCAGATCCCCTAAGATTGAAGAGCCAGGCTATTTCGTCCAATGCCGTCACCACCAAAGCAATGGCCCCCTTGTTTCGGATTTCTTCTCTGATTTCACAGATCTTTTCCCTCCAACTTTTTCCGGCATATCTAATATCTAAGGGTTCGACCGGATTTTGTGGCGGTGCGGGTCTATTATCCCAGACCTGATCAACTAAATTATCACTGATTGGCACTAATGTATGGCCGGCCGACTTCAGCTGTTTGGCCAAAGGTAACCAAGTGTCATGAGATATCACAAAAGGGTCGACACCCACTCGACTGCCAGACGGCAGTTTAGTGCAGAGCCACTCGCCCTGAGTCGGTGTTCCCGGAATGGCGTCTTTCATTAATGTCCAGTTCTGGTCCAATTGTTTCTGAGCCTGAATGAAGTATCGACCGTCAGTCCAAAGAGCGGCCTCTTTCATAGTGATGACAGCAGTTCCGGCACTACCATCAAAGCCAGAGACAAACGCTCGGCGCGCATCACAGGAGGCAATGTATTCACTTCCGTGAGCGTCGGCTGAGGGCACGATATAGGCCTGAATCGGTTCGGACACAATATTCGAGTTTCGCATCAAAGCCCGCAATCGTTTCAAAATATGACCCGTATTTCTAGCCATTGCCATATCCATGGGTTCACTCTTTATCACGTAATTGAGAGGTTCTTCGTCTGAACTGTCCCCGTAGTGATCGTTCCCTTTATTTCGAATTCAATTATCAAATGATTTGTAATGAAAACTGAGTTAAAATAATTATAAATTGTTAATAAAACTAACGATTTATTGTTATTATGATAAGACTGAACACCAGTTTAGGGTTACTTTGATTAGATGTTAGACCGAAATCACACCAAAAGATCCAAAACTTCAATAGAAATGGAATTTAATCGTCAGATAAGTTAACAAAAAGTTATTCAATGACGACATTAGATATTATTAGTGGCCGTAAAAGCTATCAATTAATATAAGGCTCTAAGTATTTAATAGAGTAAAGCATTGCAGACCTCCGATAGCAAAGGGGGTGTTTCGGCCGAGTGCGAGATCGAGGTTTTTAATGGACGGACTGCTCAAAGAAGCCATAGATGAGGCAAAAGCGGCTGCCATTTGGGGGTTACCGCTGGCCACCGCCAAATATTTCAAAGTTTCTGTAACTATAGAAGGAAAGGCAGCGGCAGCCGCCGCCTGGGCATCGATCACATCCTGGAGCGCAATACTAGAGGCTAACAGTCCTTCACTCGAAGAGCTCAGACTCCGCTCTTTCGAAGTGGACGCACCGATAGATGAGTTTTGAGATGAAGATATATGGGATGGAGGGTGTGCTGCCGAACCATTTCTTAGGTTGGCTTCTGGCGGGTGATTATGTTTGTTATTTGCCTTTTTTACACGATTGTTGACAGTGACTGCCCGTCCCGGACACTGTCTATCTCTAGAACAGCGCCAGTAAACAGTACCGTCTTTTCCATCTCTCACTTTATTATATCTGTGGCCCTCAAAAAGGAGGGCTACACCTCCTCTCTGAGTGGCGACATATGAACACGAGTTGGAGTCCATCACAACATTAACTAATGATCACAAGAATCACAACAGAAGAGAACAAAACTGGGATCAACTGAATATCACAACAAACAGAATCGAGTAGTCCTGATGGGGACAGTCCTCAGTCATTATCACATTTCGATTTCAAGCAACTGAGAGAACCAACAAAACAACAGAAAAAACTTCTTAGAGTTTAAACAAAACAAACGAATGGTTTGGCGAAGAGTTGGAGCAGTGATTGAGGAGCGCAAGAGTTGGTCGACAAGACAGGCGCTGATGGAGTGCGAGAGAGAGGGCTAATAATCGGTGATATACTTATTGAAGGCTACATCAGCAGCAATACAGCGATCGACTACTTCTACTGAAGTCACTATTGAGGTCAACGAACGCACAATTATGTCTAACGAGTGCTCTCCAGGCATTCCAACTCCAAAAGTTGGCAATGGATTCAACGGATTCAATGGATTCAAGGGATACATCAAATACATGGGATGTAAGGGCTATAACTTATGCAATACTCGAGTCGGACGCGACATAAATATTAATGAACTCTAAACCCGTAGAGAGTGGACGAGAGGGACGAGAGGACGACAATGCAATATATGGCACACTATTTGAGATCACTTATACTCAACACTTGATTAGAAACCGATTTGTATGAGTTTCGCAACAATTAGTCGACAAAGAGTTGCAGACAAACACTGATTAGATGAGTGACTGTCACTCAGGGCTCGTCTGAGCGCACGAACTCTTTTGGGAAACTTTCAGAAGAGTTATCCGAAACAAAACAAACGCGAACTGAGAGCAAGAATTCAGCGAATGTTTGAGGAGAAGAACAAAAGTTTGTCGCACAAGACGTTGTTATGACGTCCCCTCCAAACTCATGTCTTATTTGAATTAATTGGAAATCGTTTGGTAGAGTTTGGTTGGAGAGGAGGACAGCACTCATGAGTGGGAGATATGGCATAAAGATATTAAAGAATCGGTTGAGGAATGTAGAAAAGTGGTTGTCCTAATAGTTGCTGTTTAGACCAACTGGTATTAGGCCTTCTAGTCTGACGGGATTGGATTATTTGCTGCCTTCGGCTCTGGTAGGCATTTCAGTTCACGGCAGGGCATTGGCCTGCGCTCTAACTCACACTTATGAGCCTCTCTTCCAATGGGTTTCACAAAAAGAAGAATAAATGAATTGAGTGTATGTTTTAAGAGTATATTTAACTCTTATATAAGGCATATATAAATAGGTCTAATAATAATATAATGCTATATATCATTGGCAAAAATTGACGCAAACCTAATCAAATGCTGCAGAGCCCAGGCCTACCCTCTCCTCTCTCTGGAGTGCTGTCGTTCAGCCCTCTCTGTGCTCTCTGGCAAACATTTGAGGCATTTTTTGGGCGCACCTTTTAATGGGTTAACACAACTATTATGCGCTGGAAAGCCATCACTTATATAATCAACGGGAGATATAGCTCTGGTGGAGCACAGGCTAAGCACTGGCCCAAAGCTGGCACTCATGAGGGAGGGTCACGCAGGACGAGACAAGAGTTATTAAGCACTTGTGAGCACCAGACAAGACAAGAATTATGGCGGTTGCAGCCAACCATCCCTACTATCGGTGCAATTGAACGCAATCTCATCTGATCTGCATCTCATCCCTTCTGCTCTCTATCCCTATTATAGGCCTTTCCTCCACTGTTTGCCTCTTTTTTCATTGATATTTTGAACTATTAGTCAATTAATATTCTAATAGCGTTTTAAAACTCGTTTGACTCGTATTTATAGACACCAATTGATATTCATTTCATGCCATCCCTACGAATACCTCTGAATACTCCACAGCTTCGAGTCTGACTCGAGAGTAGAGAAGAGTTAAAAACCGGCCAAAACACCATTTAATGTATAAATGTATACAAATAGACAAAAACAGCAATAAATCAGAGTATTATATACTTTGTATTTAACTCTTAGCCATTACTTACCGATTATTATTCCGACTCTTTCTCTAAAATCGTTGAAACCAATAAACAAAGTGTTCGTACAAACAATATGTTTAGTAAATTGTATTTTACTTTTTAGCCTTTATTTGACAAAACTATTATCTCCAGACTCAGAGATGACGTCAGCCTCAGCACAGAATGGAAACCTACTCTACTCTTAACTCCAATGGGATCTGTTGTACAATCAAAGCGCCAAATACATGCCTAGAGTAGACTCATAGACATTGTTAGACAATGTCAGACAAATGACCAAATCTACAAATCGACAACTTTTAGTCTATTTTTCAAGAATTGATAATCAGATGAAAGTCGAGTTTATTGTGTTTAATGTGTTTTAATAGCCATTCATAGCATAACTAACATTCAATTTGTAAGCCTTAACCTTATTTCAGAAGTTCCTCTCGTCTTAAGAATTTGGTGAAAGTCTAATAACGTTTTAGTTATGATAAAAATCTGAATAAATTGATTGCAAGTTAACAGATATTTTCAATTTGATCTGATTTATAAACATTATCTCAGATGTGATGGATATCTCTAATAATGAACATTAAATTCAAATAAATTTCAATAATAGGGTTTAGACAAACATATGAATTGAAACAATCAACTGAATGATGAGACGCTCAGGCAATGGCTCATTAGGTCTGCCCTAATCATGATTGCAGATGAGATTTGTGAACGTCTTGTCAGCCAGAGTTCGCTTAATTAAAAATGTGGTGTTCCACACAAAAACCGGTACACAAATCGGTTAGGAAAGGCTTTAGTGTTTATCGGTAGGCGCTATCAAATGCCAATTGAAATGATTGAACGCCAAAAATTTAAATCCAGCAAAAAATTTAATATTTTTCACTTTAATTGATTATTTGATTTAATTAACTTGAATTGAATTCCTGTTGGCGTTTATTTTCGGACAAAACGCTGACAACAACTAAGAAAAGCGAACTTTGATTTGGGAACTGATTTCTCTTCGATTACTTCATTACTTGATTTACTTCACAAACTTCTCAACTCATTATTTATTCGAGAAATTAGAGATAAGATACTTTTCTATATTTAATATTTACATAACTATCTAATCGGATCCGATTCTGTCCTCTTGTCTATGACCTCAACTCATGTGAACGAGTTTTCGGCCAAAACTTTCCTCTTTTTGTTGGAAGTCTGCAATAGTGTAGTGACTGAAGTAGTCTTTCGCCAAACAGACCCAAACAGAGCACAACTTTTTTTTCGCCAAAAGTTCAGTATTTCTATCGAGTTTCCACTCTTTTCATTGGGATAATAGTGATTAAAATTCACCTTTTTATTCATTTGAACAAGTTTATTTGTTATTATTTCTAACCTATTAACTTAATTACGTTCTTAAAATTTGAAAACTTTTTTATGAGATATCAGATCAATATTCAGCACTTAATCTCATTTGGAGTTAAATTGCAGTATAAGTCGAATAAATGGCAAATAAGTCGAATAAATACCTTAACTTAGAATTTAAATAATCTAATGATTGAACTTTGAGACCAAATTTTGTTTCTTGTTTTGCACTCAAAAGCTGTGTTTTAATGATTACGAGCTCTGAATAGCTCTGAATATCTTTGGTATCAGTAGATTAAAAACAATACATCAAATCAGTGGTGATTTGGAAAAATGAAATATTGTTTAAACTTTTCCCTGACATCGAATACCTCTGAATACTCCACTACTGAATCTCTTTCTCAGTGGAGATGTTTTCTGAGATAATTTATTTTAACTAATTTCCAAATCTAAGGTATAATAACCCCTAAAAAATTCAGAAACTATTTAAACATTAGCAGACCTCTGGTATAAAACTCTTTTTGGCCAATAATATCGACTACACTCCAAATAGGAGTTGACTTACCATTAATTTTGCTCAACATCTCTGAATACCTGAGAATGTATTTATCAGTTTATGAAGCTTTCAGTTCAGACTCTTTTTCATAAATATTTCTTCAGCGGAGAAGAGTTAGAGAATTGTTAATTCATTTTGTCTGTAATTTTTCATATCATCGATTAGAGGACTTTTGAAAATTCAAAAATAAAATTATTAAATGTTTGGTTCGCTGTCTCTCCTCTGCTCTCTGTTTCGCCTCTCGTTTTATCTCTAAAGGCTTTAAAACTCAATGCAATCAATGCTATCATTTGGCATAAAAATGCAATTTATATGAGTTTAATAGAGTTACTTGAGTTCACTTTTGACAAGTTTAATCATTTTTCTCTAAAACTGACTCTTTGTTCCAAACTATATATTATTAAATATTTTTTAACAAATAGTTTTCTTTGCGAATATCTATTGAATATGTATTGAGGTATGAATTAAGACAATAAGCAAACAAAAAGTAACTAATTTTTCTATTATTTTTGTTTGGCAGCGAATATTCAATTTTTATTAATCTTTCGTGATTTTGGCTTTAAGTTGAGTTTAACTCAAAATTATAGGACTTGTAATTAATGTAAAGTACACCAAATAATCTGTTCGAAGCACTTTTGTAGATATTTTTTCCTTTTCACGCAATTTGCAGAATATTTGTTGTTTTTCTCCACCAAATGCTCCAAATAATAATGTTTTGCCCGAAAAACTCTTGCAATCGATAAGTCTCTCACGAATTGTTCGATAAAAATGTTTTATAACTCGACTCAAATGTACGGCCGGTACTCTTGGTATGTGTTTAGAGCTGAATACTAAACATTTAAGTAATTTAGTTCTTCAAAGAATTTTTTTGCATATCCTTTGCTTTGGTCTGTCATTCCTTTGGCCGAAAATATTCGCTCGAATATTATGGGCACGTATTGAGAATAATTAATATCAAAGAAAATTACACATTGTCTGTCTGTGTCTAGCAAGATTTATTTCCCTCAATGAAATATTGCCCGCAAAACAACAAAACAAACTCTCTTCAGACAATCTAACCCTTTGAGAGCGTGAATGTACTTATATTTTATACCAAATTAATATCTTTAGGATTTTCTACTCTAATATTGAACGACGTGTTCCTCAAATTTAAGCTCAATTTTGATCATTAGTGCCCTCTCTCTCTCTCTCTCTCTCTCTCTCTCTCTCTCTCTCTCTCTCCTTCTCTGTCGTAAAAAATGATTTCATAATAATATTCTCTGTTTTCTATGTGAAGAGAAAGCGAC
>JAQGBD010001547.1:0-15159 GCA_034698165.1 Punctoribates punctum | reverse complement strand
AGGGAGAATTAATTTAGCCCAAACTCAAAACTATAAAATTATTCTCTCTCTCTCTCTCTCTCCCCTCTCCCCCTCTCCTCTCCTCTCTCTCCCGCACACACTCACACCCTCTCCTGGTGTATGAATTAATGAAAAAAGTTTTAAAATTTTTTCAAATCTGTGTAGAAGTAAATCAATGACATAATGTAAACCTGATATTCGTTAACTACTGATCATTAGCTATGAGGAGAAAAGACCTTGCTCATATTTCCTCTCTTATTTTGAATAACTGATTTCCAAAACAGGTTTGAAAACAAATCTATTCATAGGATTTACAGTAAGGAAAGGGTATTATAAACATCTCTACAAATGATTGAAAGTCAATCTCTATTGAAAAGTTGGCCAAAACTAAAATCACATGTTTTTGGTGTAAAACTGTTTTTATAAATCATTTCAATTGAAAAATAGTTTTAAATTTAAATGAATTTTATTTACCATTAAATCACTTGATTTCAGTGTTTATGAAAATGAGTGCCAAAAAGAGCGCCAAAATTCAGACAAATGGCAATAAAAGTGTTAAACTCATCACAAATGTCAACAAAAAGGAAAACAAATCTATATCTTCGAACAGTATTGTCATTGATTTAATTTCCACCGAAGGATCAGATATTAGTAATCGTGAGGACGAAGACATTGAGACCGAAGTCGAAGAAAACACAGACAGCGAAGAATCGACAGAAGTCGAAGAAGAAGATCAAATATTGGAATATCAACCGCCAAATGTGCCGAAGAAAAAGTGCAAACTGAGCGCCACATTTTGCGGGTCCTATATCTTCGACCGGATTGCCTGTTATGGCGTCTCTTTCAACAGTTATCTGCCGGACGGACACAACTTCTTCGCAGCCGTCGGCGGTAATCAGGTCAGAGTCCTCGAGTGTCTCGACAACGGATCAATTCGTTTGGTCCAATGTTTCGCTGATTTAGATCTGTTTCCCGATTCCGAAAAGAAGATGAAAAAAGAAAACTATTTTACCGTTTGTTGGAGTTTTGACGACGAGTCGGGTAATCCTTTGGTCATCGCCGGCGGTAAACGCGGTATAATTCGTATAATTGATTGCGGACTTAAGACTTATCGTCATCTGACGGGACACGGAGGGGCTATCAATGATCTGAAGGTCAGTCCGTTTGATCACAACCTTCTGCTGTCTTCGTGTGAAGACTATTCCCTCCGCTTATGGAATATCAAGACTTGTATTTGTGTCGCAAAATTCTGCGGCGAATCCGGTCACAGATCTCAAGTGATTTGCGCCGACTTTTACCTCTTGTCCGACAAATACTTTGTGAGCACAGGAATGGATTTGTCGATCAAAATCTGGTCAATCAATAGACCGGAGATTAGGAAAGCGATTGAAGAGTCGTATAACTGTCATAAATACCAAGAATCTGAAGACAAGTGTTTTCCAATGGTGTGGCAACACTTCCCCGTCTTCTCGACGCGTAAAATACATTCGAATTATATCGATTGCGTCCAATTCTTCGGCAAATATCTATTATCGAAGTCCTGTGCAAATGAACTTATTTGTTCGAAACCGGATCTATTGGACACCGAAACGGGTTTTCCCGACAATAGGACTAATGAAAGCATCACTTTATGTGACTTCACTGCTCTCAAAGACTCAGACTTTTGGTTTATCAAGTTTTCAATGAATTTGGATCAGACCCTCCTGTCCGTCGGCAACAACTTGGGCCTTACATTCGTGTGGGACACCACACATGACAACCCCTTCGAATTCGAGCCCTTAGTCTTGGAGCGGAAGAAATGCCAATCAGTGATAAGACAGACCACTTTCAGTAATGACGGCAAAACTCTGGTCTGTGTCTGCGATGACTCCACAATCTGGCGCTGGAGTATCACAAGAGAAGAGGTCAGCACTCAAATCAATGGCAGGGATACCAAAACAAAGAGCAGACAATCTGTTCTCTAAAACTAAAAATGAGTTCAATTTGTATCAACCCTTCGATCACTTATTGATCTTTATTTGTATTAATCAATAAATAGATTTTGAAATAAGTCTTCATTTGGAGATTTTATTTAATCTAGGCACCTTTTTGTGGCTACCATTTCTCAAACTCCTTGGATTGGAACTCGGGGTCAATCCAGACGAAAGGTTGAGTCCTGGATTCGCTGACATTTTGAAGCCACGAGTGCTCTACGATATCCTTTGCATTCATTGTCTGTTCCTCTAATCTAATAATCAGGTCTTTGAAATCAGATGATAATGACTGCCAGTGCTGTAAATCATCTGCAGAGCATTGACCGGTGCGGCAGTATTTAACAAAGTTGTCGTTCCAGCCTATCCATTTCCCTGGGACACCATACCTAGCTAAAACACTGTTCAATTCGTAGATATCGTTCCTCTTGGCTGTTAAGAGACTATTCCCTTCTAATTGGTTATAATATTTAGAAAGTCCAAAGTCAGCTAGCTTGAATACTGAGGACAAGAATCGATCGTCATACTCTTCACCTATACCTGTTAAAAGAGCGGGTTTCAATTGGTACAGGATGTTTTCTTCGTGCAAATCCTGGTGAGCGAAACCATTATTGTGGATATACTCCAAAGCGTTGGCTATTTGTACGAACCAATGACGGCTCAAATTCTCAGGAAAGGCCCACTTTCTCGTATAAATAGGAAAACGTCGGGGAATTCCTTTGTCATACAACTGTCGAAGTGTTCCGTCGCAGAGCTCGAAGAATATGCAGACCACTGAATACGGAAATCTTGTTTCGCGGTCAGGAATACCGACCACGTCGTGGATATTACAGATATTTTTGTGGCGTAAATACCGGAGAATCCAAATATCATTCATTGATGTCTCGATGGCTAATCTGTTTGCCTGTCGGCACCGAATAACTTTGCATGCTAACCCACGCCTTTTCCATATATCGGAGCCACCTCTCTGTAAGGGGTCATTAGGATATACATTTGCTTTTCTAATGAGACAGTCCGCTTCTGCTTTGAATACCTCAGCAAACCCGCCCCCTCCCAGTCGGTGCAAAAACTTTGGATTTTTGATTGTATCGCTTTCAAAGAGAGCCAATTCATAATCGTGAAGAGCATCTTCAAGAGGAGCTGGCTCATCCCGATCCTGACCTATATATTGAGGATCGTCGGGCCAGAGGTGCCACATATGTGCGGCGCTCTCTATTGGCTGTTGGTTTCCTTCTTCTTCTTTACCCAAATACCCAAAAGGAGTAAACATCTGTCCTTTCAATTGACCATGGTTAGCATTTTCCCATTGGTCGTATTGGTTCCTATCAAAAAGGTCTTCAATATTTACTTCTTCTTCGGCCATGCTCACTTTTAATTATCAATGAAATTAAAAATTTGAATAGGGTCAGTTTTAAAATGAAAATAAGAAACTATTTTTTTCTACAATTGTTTGAAAAGTTTCAAAATCAAAGAAAATATTAAAAGAATTGATTTTATGATGTTTTTGAAAATTCAAATCATTTGAATCCCATTTTCAAACCTTTTTATTCATTGCAAACTTAATAATGGGTTCCAATAAAATCAGAGTCTCTTTTAATGAGTGACTGCCATACTATCGGTCATTTTACCGGTGATTGTCTTCACCTCTAATTGGCTCTCATTTCTTATTTCCCATTTGTTGGGCTCTTCTTATGGTGTGTTTCTCTCTGTTTTTGATCTCCTTTTTGTTGGCCACTGAATTCACTCCAGTCTTTTGGGCTTCACTTCGAAATAGAGGTAAAGACTTGTCTAATAATTGGCGGCCCATTCCCTTCAGTGTTGCGGTCCTCAGTCTATTGGTGTCGATGACTGCCTCTATATTTTGTGGCTCTTTTGCCACCGGGTCTTGTTTTGAGCGATTCTTGGCCACTGTTGGGCCGATCCCTAAGCTCTGGACTCTATCGGCCAGAGTGGCCGCGATTTGCTGTTTTTCTGGCTTTTCCTTCGCTACTGTGGGCCCGACTTCAGAGCTCTCAGCTCTTTTGACTAAAGTGGTGGCCATTCTGTTCAGCATATCTTTTGCCGGAGAATCCAACGCCACTGAAAAGTACTTTAATTCCAACCAATAGTTTAAGGGCTGGACTGTAAACCCAGATTGAAAGCCGATAGCTTTCCAATCAATGTCCTTATTATCAGGTCTTTTGGGTCCGCCGCCCATTAAAGCAATGCTTTTGTGGACAACTAAGCGGTTGTAATCATCTCTTCCTTCCTGAGGCTCAAGTCTTTGGTTGTGATTCCGGTCCGTTAAATCAGAAAAGAAATCTAAGGACGTCCTGAAGAGAGGCAGTCTTTGAGCTCTTTTTCTCTAATAACGAACCTCTCGTTCAGTTTGCTTGCCGTCGAACCTGTCCTTCAAGTCTTTGATTTTCCGCTCTTTTCGGGTCATCTTAAGGTCCACCTCATCGCGAGTCAGAGGAACTCATTTGAGACCAAAACCTGTCATTTCATTATATCGGTCAACCCTTCGGCGGAGACTTTCTCTTCTTTTTTTGGAAATTAGTGAAAATAGTAAATAGTCTTTAATTCGATTATGTTTTATAAAACTTTGGTTTTTAAACAAATTTTTATTAAGAATTCATTAAATTATTTAATAAATTAAAACATTAAGACATTTAAGAATATTGTGACCATAAGTGTCAACAAATATGATGAAGACATCAATGAATAAACGAAAACAATATTTATCTGATATTTTGTATGAAAATAATGTTTTGATAGTATTTTATTAGACTTTGTTTTCATTAGCGCTGAGTCTAATGGCCTCCTCATAGTCGGGCAGATCCTCATCGACATCGACGACACAATTACTCTCAAAAATTTCCTGATAAGTCGGTAATTGGTTTTCTTCGCCATTTTCTGAGTCATAATCCTTACGCTCGGTCTGAATGGTCTGTAAGACCTGTAGTGTCATCAGATCCTGGAGTAGAGCGTCTGCCCTAACAAAGTCCTGTTCCCTCCGTTTCAATATGAATATGAAGAGAACACAAAAGACAAACATAACGGTGAATAAGAATAATATGTTTTCCGCTTTGATTACAATCAGTTTTTGTTCGCATTTTCCTCTCAGTCGGTACCGATGGCCGCCCTCTTTGTTGGGAACGGTTAGATCGCATAAAGGGTCGTCTTCTATAGACTCGCTTGAATTGGTTGACTCGTCCTCATTACCGGTGTTGAAAACTGGGAAAACTGATCGGTTGAGCATTTCAAAGAGGGCCGGGTCCAAGTTGAATGAGTGGGAGCCCAACTCTCTGACCGCCTTCGTGAAGACTATGCCCCTGAACGTACATTTGTTAACCTGGTGATTTAAGTTGAATTTATCTCTGCAAACACATCTGGACTCCTGGCACACCATATTCGTGTCGGATAGAGTGCACTCCTGGTCTTCGCTACAAAATTGATTCAATTGTTTCGGAACAACACATCTATTATTTACAAAAACAGCGCCGACTTCACAATCGGTCGATACATATGACGCAAAACACAGAATCAATACATTTATTATCACTAATAATAACATTATTTAAAAGATTTATTAAAATGTTTTACATTTGATTGAAATACTGTTGTTATTGAGAACTGAGAGGACAGTAATTGTCAGCCATTGGTGTTTCAGAATAAGGATCTCATAATCATTGTTTGAAATATGATCTATGATTTGGGACACAGAATAGGGAATATTTGATGTAATCCCTCACCAAAACAAGAATAGGCTGTGCGACGAATCTCAATACTATTGCAATAGAAGAACAGAATTTTATTGATCCGAACAAAACTCAATTTTAGAATTGAGGCAGAATGTACTGGATAGTTGTTATTGAATCTTGGTTGTGCGCATCATATCTTTAGGTTCAGGGTCAATATTTTCCGGATCTAATGCATTTTTATACCATTAGCCAACAATTCCATTGATTAATGATTAACTTGTTTTTCAATTTGATTCTAAACATTTTTTAAATGCAATTAATGATGATTATTGTCAAGTAGACTGACCTGTCATACAATAGGCGGTCAAAGCCTGGGATCAAAGTTTGTTCATTGATTCGCTCAAATTTTAAATAAGATTTTGAATTCTCATAAGAATTGAGTCTATTTTTAGAAATTTGTTTTTCACTCTATTCTTGGATTTCTTAAGTCATTTGGAAATGAATTAAATGCCTTAAACCAATTGTTGAATTGATTTATTCCTTTCTTTGATATTAGATTTTTGAATAAAATCCTTCAAAATCTTATTAATAATTGAACTGGAGCCTCTTATAAATTCCGAGAGAAATTATTCTCTTGCGCAAGCAACTTTTAAAGATAAGACTTTGAATAATCAAATAAATATAAATTTGAAAGGTTTCCGATAATATTCATATCGCAAATGCTTTTAATATATAATTATTAATTATGAGCCATAACTGTAAACAAGGTTTGACTTCAATTCACTTCAAATTCAGCGAATTTTCAATTTTTATTTTATTGAATGCAATTTCTGATCGATTTTAATGAACTAATTCTCACATTATTTTTATAGTTAATCTCATTTAATGAACTTGGTACTTCAACTTAAATCGCTTTTTGAATAATTTTTAAAACAAGCATTATCAAGCACTTAAGCAAGATAAGCAAGATATTTTATTGAATTTTATCTGAATTTTGTCTAAATTTGGAACATTTGGCCTAAGTTTTCAGATACTGAATACTGAACGAGAATGAACAAGAATATTCACGAATTGTTGGATTGTATGCTTCGTATCAATATCCTGTTTTAATAGGAAAAAGCAAAACCAAAAATATTGAATTTCACTTAAAATACCCTTGACCCAAATGTTAAATGAATTAGAAAATAAGTTCTTGGACAACATTTATAAAGATGAGATGATCTCAAATCACTCGAAGTCATGTCATATCCAATTCAAGAGGTTTCAGAAATAATCGAAAAAATTGTTTTACAGAAATAAAGGTCAGTTTTATTGGGATTTCGGAAATTGGAGAACATTTAAGTGAAAGTCTTTCGTAACAAATGGTTTGATATTAAAAATAGAAATTATTTCAAATTGTTGTTTAAGAATCACTGATTGGATGCAATCGCCTCTTCATAAGAGGGAAGCTTATTGTCATTGTCTGTCATCCGCTCCATACAATCCGGATATGATGGGGGACTGTTCTCATTCGAAGGTATGGCCACGAAGTATACATTCTGTCCCAAAGATGTATTGAATGAGTTCATTGTCTGAAACAAATTAAAGGTTTCGTTTGGTCGACGTCTGTAAAACATTAGAATTAGGGAAATAAAAGCCAATGAAAACATTAGTGTCATTAGAAGGGAACCGGAATACACCAGAATAGGGTGGGGCTCACAAATATTGCTGGCATTGTTCCAGCGATGCTCAGAAGAACAGCCCCGGCCTTTGTTAGAAGGCTTTTCCAAGAGTGAAAACAAATTGATTTTTCTGCTGGAATTTGTGACCAACCAGTGGTTGAATTCCTTCATAAAAGACCTGTTCCCAGCTCTTAGACTTGTGACCATCTCTTTGAGCCGAACTTTGATTCCGTCATCAAATTTATGAAAACATTTGCCGAGTTTGTGGACGAACTCCTCATCTGATTGGCAGTCAATGGCACACAACCCGCTGTCATCACAATTGGTATTTCTGTTGAAGTACTGACACTGTTCTGAAAATTCGCAAATCTCTGACACTTGTCTGCCTTCAAGACATTGGTTGGCCGTCTTTATTAAGACATAACCCCCGTCGCAAACCATAGAGTTGTTCGGCTTTTGATGTAAGGCATAATCCAAACGTATGTTTGTAAAGATTGAAATAATCATTAATTCCGAGCGAATAAAATAATCCATCGAAAGCTGTGCCAACAGTTATACTCTTAATCCTATTGACTTACGTTTGATATTCAATCAAAAGAGTAAACAAAATATTAATAAAAATATTGTTTTTCTTTTCCTTCCAAAAGACTTTTTCAGTAAATCTTTTCTCTGAGACATAGATAGCAAAGAAATACTTCAAATGAATTGTGCGGCGAATCTCTTCCTTCAAATGTCTTCCTCTACTGAAGTATTGATTAAATTCATGTCATCTTCTGTTAAACTATGGCAGCAGTTCTGTCACAACAATTCTAAATGTTTTTAAGATTGAAATTCAATTTCATTTTTAGGAGATTTGATTAAAAACATGTTAACAGCCGTCTGTCTAAAAATCATGGAATCACTTGAGAGGAATGTCATTGAAGTTGTCTCAAGAAAATTGAGTCAACAATTGAAGGCTTAATTATCACTTGTTTTAGTCAACGATCCGTTTCAGTAGTTTTCTTATTGTGAATCTCAATGCAATTGTTTAGACTTCAAGTCTTTTATTGTATTGATTTCTCTCAAAAACTTTTACTTTATATCTGAGCTCTTATTCGAGTGTATAATAAATTAGCGAAAACTTTAATTAAAGTCTTTATTGAGTTAATCGCAAAGATTTCAGTCTTCCATTCATTCAAAATCATTCAACAATATATACACTGACAATAGATTGGAATATTGTCCAAGTTTATTTACTTGTTTAAGAAAATTTTCCACAATTTTAAGCAATAGTTTTGAATGGACTCACTTTTCAATTAAGTATAGCCGATTTCAACAAGGAAATCCTATTCAGACAATACAATTTCATATGAATTTGGCCAAAATGACCAAGGTTGCTCGGAATAAATCTCAATAATAAGAAACATTGAAGTGGAGCTTTGACAAGACACCTTGGCCATCCACTTTATATTCATCAAAAGTGAGAGTTTGAGCAAAAATAGGGATTAAATGAAGATTACAATTAGTCCGTCATCTGTGAAAAATTGATAGAATGTACCTGCTACAAACTGATAACACCTTTTATTTATTGGATTTGAAGTAAATTTCATAAAATCTAAAATCAATTTTCATAAATTCTAATTCAATTTGAGAATACTTTGTGAAAAACATACGAAACAGAAACACAAAAGAATACTTGGAATCCATATTTTTTACTGCCACTACTCCTTGGTGATTTTAGTTTAGTAATCAACTTTGTTGTATTTTATGAGCAATACTTAGTTTGGATAATAAATTCAAATTATATTCCGCTTAAAATGAGTCAAAATAAAGTCATATTAAAAATTAAAATAAAACACTTTTGGGCTAAACTTCATTTGTGAGCATATTTTTCAGACATTTTAATAAGAAGTTTAATAAAAACCTCTTTTAATAGTATTATATCAGTGATGATGGCAAAGATAACCAAGATATTCGAATAGTAGAATAATAATCACTATGAAATTCAATGAGAAAGTTCGGCTTTCCTTAGATTGAGCAAGTGCCTATTTTATATGAATGAATAAATATTCCATTACAATTATTTGGAAGATCTTGGTGACATTTTCATAAAAGGAGCTTAGATACGATTTGAATAATTTTGCATGTTAAAAATTTATTAATAAAAAATAATAACAAAGTCGACTGATTTTATTTTTGTTGCCTAAAGTATAACGACTTTATTTGAAACTTTGTCGGCACCACAATCATCGATTTGCCCTGATCAAATAAGAGCATCCTTCAAGATATCTAATTCACTAATTTAAAAGTTTTGAAATTTAATAAAAATAATTTTCTGAAGTGTTTTGACATCATTTTGTTGATTGACTTGAAGAGCAATCGAGAGATAAATGCCGTCAAATGACTTCAATTGACTGAAAACGGCGTCAAATCAATCCTTTCAGCGAAAGCCCAAAAATAAACGACTCATTAATTTGAGGACAAATCGGTTTATATTAACTGATTGTAAGAAACCTTTCGTTTATCCAAAATATAAGTTTTAAACTTTCTTTTGAATTATGCTGAGCTCTGAGAAGTAAACAGCGAACAGAATGAAATGTTTATGAAAATTTAAAAAATGACTTTTCGTAAGAAAAATTGGTGGATGTGTTGTGACTCTAATATATTTTCATTGAGTGATAGTCGACTTATTCTCTGCTCTATCTTTTTCAGCAAATGTTAATAGTTTTGGGAGAGAAAAGAGCAGCACATGGAGGAGCCATTCGCCAGCACAGCACACAAATAGTCTGATCAACCGTTGAATGAGATTTTTATAGTTTTGTTTGCGTCCTTTTATGGCAAACATTACGAATCGTATGACTTTATATCAAAGATAAGTATTTCTTATGTCGAAAGAAACGGATTTTTTCTCAAATGATATGAAAACATCTTTTCATTGATTGAAATGTTTTTTAAAATAACATTTTTCTGAGAAAAATATAAAATTCAAGCAAAAGGTCTTTTGTTTCAAAGAAATGGAGAAACAATTTATTTGTTGAGAAATCCAATTAATTAATTAATTGTTTAATTTCCTTAATGTTGTGATTGAATTATTCGATAATTTTGTTATATTCACTCATTTCAATTATGTTCACCAAAATGTCCTTGATTCACTCAACAATATCCTTGATTTCAATTGCAAAAGTAATTCTCCATGGAACTTTATTAAGGATTGAAATATACTTTTGTTTGTTAATTTAGCATTATTTAGATGAATTGAAAAGTGTCTGTGAATTAGAAGGTTAGAATATTTGAATCCTGGTCACACATCTTTAGGGGTGTGCCATGCTGTTTTCCAAATAGGGTTGCCAAGTGTCCCGGCCCCGCCGGGATTGTCCCTGATTTCACTGTTTGGGGCATAGTCCCGGCGGAAACTTGGCCGGGACAGTGTAGCGTCCCGGGATAAAATTTATAGCAAATCAAAGGTGTTGAATGTTCAAAACGGCAAATTTCATCAGTAAATTTCGGTAATTTTGCCAAAAATCGGGATTTAAACCGAAGTTGATCGAAAATAACCGGATTTAGCTTTAAAATGTTTATTTTTAACTTATCAAAGTTAAAATTAAGTTTATGACCAAGCAATAAGTCTGTCTGGGTTTTGAAAATTATGTCCCGGTTTTATCTCATTTTGCTCCATTGTGTCCCGGGACAGTCACGTGAAATTCCCGGTTTTCACAAAAAAGAGTTGGCAACGCTATTTCCAAACTGTACTGACCTGAAAATAGATGTAAACTGAATTAAGACCGAATAGTGATCGCCAAAGTTTCCTGGGATCTCGTTTACCAAATATTTGCATCACTTTACTTCATCTTGCACAATTAATCTTGCATGATTATTAATATCAAAATTCAAATATTAGACATTAATTCAGATCTTAATTAAATAGTTTTAATATTCAAATTTTAAATAACACTTATTTAAGACAAAACTAAACTACAGTGTAATTACTGGTTAAGAAGATTTATTTGATCATGGCACAAACATATGACACATATATTCTTATATAATTTAAGTTATATTCAAAGCAACAAAAGTTTAATTAAATATTTATTCAGACATTGAATAGAAAACTCATTTATTATTCAGTAATCAAATGATGAAAAGGATTGTAAGAACACTATATTCAACACAATTTCAATTTACTGGATAACATTTTTTACCGTTTTTGGAATATAGTCAATCAATTATTACTCCACAACTTAGCAGATGACATGACCTTTTCAATCGCCTAGAACATCTCCATTGTTTAAGCGCTTCTGGCTCTTTGATAAAAGTATCAAAGACAAGAAGACCTGTCACCTTTGTTATCTATCATGATAATTGGAAAAATGTAAATTACATTCACTTTTAAAACTAGATTTTTGTTCTTTTTAGAAAAACAATTCATTCGTTTTGATAATGATTTGCATTAATATTAGAATTGAATTTTATTATAAGAATGAATTGAACCAAGATTCTATTTACATAATTTGATAGAAATGCAAACGAATTTTCCATTTTATTTGCATAATGTTTGAAAACTATACTATTTTCTTAACCCAATGGCAAGAACAATTTTCGTAAAGCGGATTATTCTAAAATCAACCAGGATGTCTCTCACTAACTCGATCTAATCTGTAAATTAAACTTTGAAATTGAGCATAATAAAAAAAAGGTTCTTTTAAATCTTGTTTACACTTTGTTCTAAAATTAACGATATTTGAATTTTCTAGAATTTAGGAGTAATTTCTTCGAATCTTCTATCTATTAATCTAATTAATTTAAGCTATCCAGTTACCTAGCTCATTAGGTCCAATCAAAATATCAAGTGATTAAATAGAAGATCCAAAGTAGTGGAAAATTTTGGTTTGCGTGGGAGGGGTCGGAGCCGTGCCTTACAACAGACTTTGAGGCGCTTCCAATGCTTCCAACTGTTTTCAAACTATCATTTATTCTTGTTTTGGATGAAACTCTGGTTTTAAACA
The DNA here is from genome assembly GCA_034698165.1 of Punctoribates punctum. Classification (NCBI taxonomy): domain Eukaryota; kingdom Metazoa; phylum Arthropoda; class Arachnida; order Sarcoptiformes; family Punctoribatidae; genus Punctoribates; species Punctoribates punctum. Next base: position 2,863 of record JAQGBD010001547.1, on the reverse strand, counting down.
TATTTTTCCAGAGAAAAGTCGCAAAACTGGGAACAGTTAATAGTGTTGAGTGAATAGTGGGCCGAAACACAAAACAAAATTCGCTTTGAATGATGTGATAAAGAATTTGCCATTTATTGGTCGCAGGCCTCGAATGACTTGTGTTTACACGTATTCTGTATATGACTGCTGACGACATGCGTTGCTCTTTCCTCAGTCTGTCCTCATTGCCTACCAGTCCTCTCCATATCAATACTTAAAGCATACTTCACTGCATCACTTGTCCTGAGTTTCGTAGAGAAGAGTATCCGAAAAAGTTTTCAGAATAAGTCTCATCTTTGAAAAAATTTTAGTGAATTTAAGTTAATTTGATTCAACTGGTGAACTGAAATTCAAATAAAATAAAATTCTGGTATGTGATCTTGATATTCTCAATTTTGTATTTTCATTTCTAGTAAGGTCCAATCATAAACGAATATGATACATTATTTATGATCCAAATAGAATTTATGAAATATGCATGTTTATTTGTTTTCATTTATGTTATTAAACTTTATTTTAATGAATGTCTAAATGAACCCCAAATGAAGTCCTCTCTAATAAAATGACTTATAATTAATGTTTTGTTTTTAATAAATTTTGATAAATATAAAAATATTTTCTACATATAAAATGGTTTACCATAATCTTTAAATATAAATGTCCATGCTCAATCTTCTTGTCACACAATTGACTTTAAGTTAAAAATTTCTTGTTTGTGTTGATTCATTTTGTTTGGATAATTATGTTTTAGCAAGAGCAATCTGATCTAAGAAGTTAGTTAATCGCTTCTAAATGAAAGGCTTACAAATCTGGGAAGACTGACATATCGGACAAAATAAATAAAAGCCAATATACTTAAATGAAATTAAATGCCAGGATAAGTCAATTAGTTCAACTTGAGATTGACTCAAATGTCATCTAGGTTAGTCATATGTATGCTGGGCTTTAATTTACGATACTTTCCATAAAATATAAGACTCGACACTCTTTATCCAAACGAAGATCAGTCAATATAAATTCAAATCTGAGACGACACTTATCAATGTTGCATGATAAATGATAAATGCGTTTTCATATATCAAAAATATTTGAAAAAGATAATTTAATTCCAAGTTTGAAAACTTTTAAATCAAATGTAAATATGAGTATTGAAGACTCATTGGATGACATTTTTATTGATTTTAGACCTTGCTTCTCTTTGGTTTTCATCTTTATTTTGGTGAAATCTGTAAATCAAACACTGAATTACATGAATTCTAACTTTAAGTTTAATTTCAAACTTCGGTTTTATTAGACTTAAAATTGATTTATAAAAAAAAATTTTGAGAAAATCTTCAGTTCTCCTGTGGTTTGACTGATATTTCAGAAGTAGTGGTGTTTCCTCTTTTGAACCGACTCTCGATTGTATACAAATTTATTGTCGTTTCCCTAAACTTATCGACAATACGACTCTCTCTCTCTCTCAGTTGAAAACTCAATTCAATATCAAATTCAAATGTAATTTATTTTTATGAAAAACATAAACGAATGATATTTTGAATATTCCTATGATTCGAATTGTTTGCAGGATATCATTCTATACAAGTATTCCATAAGAATAATCATGGAAAAATGATCCTGGATTTGCGTATCAAACAAGACGTCATGTAATTAACTGATGGATATACTGAATAACTATGTAGTCAACAAGTAGTAAAACTTCATCGATCAATTCGGCGAAAAAATATGAGAAAACTCAAGAGATTAGATGAGATTTCGTGAAAATAGCGTTATGTGAATTTCATATAATTAGTTGCATGGTAATAGAGTGGAGATAATTTCGTTCAGATGGCAAACAAAGAATTCTGTGATTGAATTATTAAGAATGGTATCCAAATCGATGGCTTATATGAGTTGCCGTATCTTAAATAGTAATTTATTTGATGCTCGAGCACAGCCAGTGTCCACACATGACCAGAATCCAATCAGAGCCCACTTTATACCAATGCTTACGTCTCTCACACATTGAGTTGTCTTACATTTGCTTTGCTTTTTATTCCTGGTCTTAATCTCCTTAAGTCAAACTCACATCTCGTTTGTTATCAACTATTGATTACACATTTGATAGAACAGAATATTCAATGCAAACAACAGTTCGTTGTTTTCTGTCAGAAAGCACTTTGTTTTTATTAATACAGATATCCTGTCCTTTAAGACTGATATGTGCTTAACGGGCAGAGAGGGCTCAACCACACAGTTATGATTAAATATTATTATTATTAAAGGGGTTTTCATGACGAGAGAAAACAGTAACAAAACAACAGCAATGATATTAAAGGCACGAAAACTAGTCTATCATATTCTCAGCGGTTTATGAAGTTTTCTTTGAAGTCTTTTTGTTTGACGTTTACAAAAGTGATTAGTTTTTTGCCGAAAAAATTATTTTTCCTTTCATTCGTGTTCTCATCAAAGAATAAATCATTTTAATTGCTGAGAAATACCAGGGTGACAATTCACGCAACATTGAGATCAATACTTTTATCAATTATTTCAATGCCTAATAGAGAGGAATGTTTTCAGTTTAGGTTATTTTTCTTTTTTTAATTTACTAAAATTTTCCCAATTTCTGCGAATGATTTTAAAATAATAAATGAATGTGAAAATGGAAAGGGTTGGGCCTCAGACTCAGCCAAACATTTAGACATTAAATTCTTTAATCGGCTTTGTTTTTGAACAACTCAACTGAAAAATAAGATAAATAGTGCATTAAATGCAGGGGTGCGCAAGGGGGGCCTTTTTATTTGGCCCCCCTAAGGTCAAAAAGTGTGATTTGGCCCCCCCTAGGATCGAAGGAAAAATTGGG
>JAQGBD010001546.1:0-15165 GCA_034698165.1 Punctoribates punctum | reverse complement strand
CAAATTCAGAAAAATGGATACGCCTCTTTTTGCAAGTAACTAATTGAATTAATTATTTCTATTAATTATTCTACTCATTAGTACGAGTCCTCAGAGCTATAACACATCATGACTCAAAGCCGTTTACTAGGGGCTGCCATAGAGGGGACATATTGGCCAAATTCAGAAAAATGGATACGCCTCTTTTTGCAAGTAACTAATTGAATTAATTATTTCTATTAATTATTCTACTCAATAGTACGAGTCCTCAGAACTATAACACATCATGACTCAAAACCGTTTACTAAGGGGTGCCATAGAGGGAACATATTGGCCAAATTCAGAAAAATGGATACGCCTCTTTTTGCAAGTAACTAATTGAACTAATTATTTCTATTAATTATTCTACTCATTATTACGAGTCCTCAGAGCTATAGCACATCATGACTCAATGATGTTTTATTGAATAAAAATTCAAATTTTCTTCTCTTACAGGATTGGACATAAAAATTGCCTAACAATCGCTATGGCAACAGTTGCCTAACAGATTACTTAACTGTTACTCGAATTCAAATTTGAAAATACCGTTGCTTAAATATCGCGCACTACTCCACAGAATACTCTTATATAATATATATAAAAATTAAACAGCAAAAAATGAGTTTAAAATCAATTTATTAATAAGGAGAGAAACGTTCATTAAAAGAAGAGTTGAAACAGGTATAAACAAATACATTATTTGAACTTAAAAAAACGTCATATTCTCCAAGTGGCGGGTATGATGTGCGGCCATGATAGCTGAGAGGAAATTGGGGTTCCATCGAGAAAAAGGGCGCGAAGGAGTTTCCCCACATGTCTGAAGTGGCCACCATTTCCTGAATCAATCCTGACTCTCTGGCATCAGTGCGGTCAGAATTGCTCTGTTCAGCGATGATCTGAAGCTCTTCGGGATCGAAATCGAAGCCTCTGTCGAGTTCTTTTTTCACACCTGATGAAGAGCACAAATCAATGGTACCATCGGACAGCTCAGGAGTCGAGCGGGATCGTGGAGAGCCGGCAAGGTAGGGGCACGGCTCGCCAAGGATTATCACACTCTCGGCATAGCATCGAGAGCAGAAGCGACTATCGTCAATAATTGAGTCGTTAGGATCAGATTCGGTGATCAACGAAACCTGGTCCTCCGGCTCTATTGAATAGAAGTTTAAATCATTTAAAATTAAAGATGAATTTAGTTTCTTACCGTTGATTGCCTGAATAACGTAGTCGGACATTAATTCGATCGATTCGGTGTCTTCCCATTTACCACCCAATGAGTCGTCAATGAAGGGGATCTGATCAGTAGACATATCTGAAGATTTAACTTAAATTTAACTCAATTTTAACTAAAACTTTAACTGAAGTTTAACTGAAGTAAACTAAAACTCAAGTGAAGGAGACCAGCGTTGGACATACTCTTGCGCTATGGTCAGCGGTTGCGCGGAAATCACACAATCATTGCTTAAGATTCTCTCACACCTGTGTATTGAAAGATTTATTGTCACAAGCTTTTAGTCTAGTATTACGAAGAATGAATCTATTGTTAAACAATAGAATAGCCAAAAGCTTTTAGTCCAATTTTACGACAAGTCAATCTTGTTAAATAACATAATAGAAAAAGATTTTCGCTAAGTTTTACCGAGAACCAGACTTTTGTTGAATTACCAAAAATTTAAGTCCAGTTTCAAGGACAACCTTTTGTTGAATGAGATAATTGACAAAAGCTTTTAGTGCAAACTTACAATTGTATCTGATAAATTCTGTAAAACATTCCTCAATCTATTGCTACACTTTAAATGATTTATTGCGTTGTTTTGCACAATATTTCTTGGAATGGTTTTACCAAAAACTTCAGTGTTTTCGAATTCTTGAGGAACTCATTCTCTCTCAAACTCCAGTCGAGTAAAGTTCAGTTTTTTCAACTCATAAGTATGCCTAACATAATGTCAGTACTCGGATCCAACTCTCCATCTACCCCTGAAGAGCCCCTTATCAAAGTCTCTGGCGATAGAGCTTTGAATATGAGAGACATGATAGAAGATGTCAAGTGCGGTATATGTTTGTGTATACTTCGAGACGCAGAAGCGGTATGTATAATGTGGTTTATCTTCTTCCTCATTTAAAATATTGAATTTTTAAAGATAATCGGATGTGGACATGTCTTTTGTGGAGACTGTATCGATAAGTGGAGAAATTCACCACAAATGTCAACACTGGAGTTGTTCGACAGCAGAGATCCTACTCGCAGGGCCTTCACTTGTCCTGTTTGCAGAATGGGTTCATTCGCGACTAACCCGATTCTTAGTCTGGACAACGTTGTGTCACATATTCTCGTAAGTCTCTTCTTTAAATTCTCTGATTTAATTAATCTTTAAATTTTTGTTCAGTTTTCGTGCGCCTACGAGTATAAGGGATGTAAGGAGCAGTTGTACTACGAAGAAGTACATGCTCACGAACTCCGGTGCAGTTTTAAAGATCTCGTCGCTCGATGCAAAAACTGCTCCATTTTTCTAAGGACTGAAGAAGCCAGGAAGAATCACAATTGTATTACTCTTTTAAACGCCAAACTAATGGATCTGACGGTAAGCTTATATTAAACTTTTGCATTTTTTTTAAATTAATGATTCTTTTATTAGGACAAGTTCGACAAGCTATCCCAAGCTTACGCTGTTTCTTCTTCGAATAATAAGAAGGTTCTGAGTTGTGTTCTCGCTCTGAAAGAGAAGTGCAGCGATCTGGACAAACGTAATGTTTATCTTCAGGAGACCACTCTAGCGTTGATTGGCAAGCGCAAACGTGAGCTTTAATTTATTTAGCTAAAAATGATATATAATTCTTAATTTTTTTAGGCGACGATTCTGATGAAACTGCGTTTCCTACTGAAGAAACACCCGACGAAAGACGCACTCGAAGGGAGTTAAATTATATGCTTGAATCGATTTCATCGGCTTTGAATCAAGCTCTCGCCGCCCAACCACAGACTGTGCCTGTTACTGTACACACTCCTGTGCCCACTCCTCTTCTCGCTCCTGTACCTGCTCGCATACCTCCAAACGAAGAGATTGTCCGCGACGCTGACGAAGGGTATGACACCGTCAACTAACCCTTCAATTTTTTAAGCAATGTATTAGCTTAAACATTATATTTAATCATTTTTTAAAAGACATATTACAAATGTAACCATTTATTCAATTTTATTTCAATAAAATATATTCAAAAACCCACAACTTGACTCATTTATTTTTAAAATCTGCCCTCCCGTTAAAAAAATGTCGCGTAGCAACCGTATACCGTTAGGTTGCGTGACGGTTACATACATCTTTCCTATATGCCCGACCGTCCCCCAAGTCCATCCCCCTTTCCCTTAAACGGCTTTCTATTGGCCTGTCGTAACTTAAGGTTACTCTACTGATTGTAATTGTGAGGTCTGTCCCATTGATTGCTTGGCTCAGGAGTGCCATCAACCACCCTGGTCATTCCAAAACGCTGTGAACTATACATTTGTCTTAAGTTAAGATAAATATTTCACTTTTGCTTTAATTGATTGAACATTACATTCAAGTCGAGTGAAAACATTTAGTTCTTTGAATTTTTATCAATTAATTGAAGTTTAATGAACTCTGGCTTTCAATCTTCGGCACAGAATAACTGCACAGAATATAGGGACGACGGTCTGCCCTTTCTTCGTATGTTCTGCTAATAGTTTTGCTAAGAGTTTAACTGAATATCAAATTCCAATTCAAATGATTTATTGGTTTTCAAAGGCTTTTAATAACATTTTCTTTATTTTCAAAATTAATTTTCAGTAAATATTTTCCTTCTCTTCAGTTAAAAGGCTTTTACTTTAATCAAGAATACAATCAAAAGAGTATTCATTCTATTTATTCGATAAAATACTGTATTTATTATAAAACACTGTATTTTATTTGCATTACATTTGAGGCAAAAAAAAGCAGAAAAGAGTAAAAAATTCAGTTTTAATCTCATCTTTCATTTGACACTAAAAAAGGTTTAAAATAGTTTTTTGCCAAAAATTGACACATTTTTGATTAGGAAAACATCCGTTTTTTGTTGATAGGGCAGGAATTCACCCTTGGTACCCGCATAGCTTTGAAATATATGCCTGATAGTTTAATTTATGTGATGAGAACGGGTGAAATAACTCGGTAATTTGATAAATAGTCTAATTGAGCAAGTAATTCCTGGGGCCTCTTTAGACGATAGGCCTGAGCTGAATACGAAAATCGATCAGGGTTATCAATGGGATGCCCTTTTGATGAACGACCCAGAGCTTGAAAGAGCACTTACTCTCACCTTTGACGGGCTATTTGACTAATGATTGGAAATTAATTTCGAGGCAAATATTTTTGTTTTTCACTCTCGAAAAGTAATTTCAAGTGATTTCCAGCCCAAAGACGAGCCACTGATTGAGTGAAACATTTTAACCGAGAAAACAATTTGAAAGAAAAAAAGGAAATTAAAAAACTCTTCACTTTTGATATAAAGATAAATAAGTGAACAGAAAATAACTCTATTATAGGGAAGAGTGAACGCCGCGGCACCGGACCTATGAGGGCACAGAATAATAATAAGCGAAATCTATTTTTCATTTCAATTTTCCTCAAACAGAAAACTGATTAAAGCCTTTGGTTTTGTGAAGAAAATAAAAGCCATTTATATAACCGGTTCCTAAAAAACAGATCTAATGTGCGACAACTCTTCACACGATTCCAGAGACAGTAGTTATTAGAGAAATGCGTTTATATATTATTCTGAGTCCTCTTATCTTAACTTTTAGTTTCTCTACCAATGAGTTCTCAGTGGAGAAAGAATTTTTCAATTTTCGAGGTAAAAACAAAACCGATTAGACAGTGATTTGACATTTCATGCGAGAGAGAGAGAGAGAGAGAGAGAGAGAGAGAGAGAGAGAGAGAGAGAGAGAGAGAGCACAAGAATTATCTCCTCGATAATGACATTGAAGCTAACGGTGCGATACATCACATGAAACATCAATTTTTGATTTTATCTATAAATAGAAGAGAAAAACGATTTTAATTGAATTTCGAGGAATATATAGAAAAATATTTACTAAAAGTTTGAGTTTTTTTTGCTAAACTTTTTTTTTCTTTTGTTATTATTTATTATTAAATTAGAGAAAAATACTCGGAAAACTGCGGAAAAACATTAAGATTTGCGATAAAAACAAAATTTATATATTTTTGTCTCAGAATTGAGATAAATCGGTGAAAAATTTTAGACAAAGAAAGAATTCATACATTCCTGCAAAAAAATATCTGTGTTTTTGAGAGAAGAAATATTTTCGCTAAAAATAGATTGATTTGAGCGAAAAAAATCACTGAAAAGCTCTTCTTTCTTAAAATTCTTGGTCAATAGGAATAGTTCCCAACCCTTCTGGAGCTGAAAAGGTTTTAATTTTCTTGGCCTGTCTTCAACTCTATATTATTACTCTGATATTTATATCCCAGTTATTTATTATTGCAATGAAAGGTGAAAAAGCTATTTGTTTGCGGAGAAAATATATTCAGAAATATGCGAAATATGTTTTGAATACATAATCAAAAGTTATAATAAATATATATAATATATATATAAGTCGTATATATATATTAAATATATTTTTTCCGTGACTTTTGATTAATAGTCTCTTTCGATGACTAGTATTCCGAATAATAAAATACTTGTATTTCGGACTCAAAAATCAAAATTTATTTAATTTAATTGAAAAGAAATTTCTTCTTAGAAAATAAAAATCTAATTCAAGATAAGACGGGTATAAAACAGATGAATAATTTATAGATTATTTTGATTTTGGTTATCCTCTGCCAAAACAAAAATGATTATGGCCAGAAAATATGCAACGAATAATTAGCAAGGCTAAAAAAGAAAGAAGATCTCTGCCAAAACGAACAAGAACAAAACAAATCGCCCGAAATATGATATTTTTGGTGGAAATTCTCACGAAATAAAAATCAAATCCCTTTTCGACGACACAAACAAAAAGATAAAAAACAATTCAAAACTGGAGTCAAAAATCTTAGGAAAAAGATTTCTCGAAATTAAATTCATTTAAACTTTTATTGCTTTGAAATCATTGACTGATTTATGGGAATAAAGAAAAAAAATTTGATTTCATTTTCGTTTGAATTTTTTCAAGATTTTCATGATTTTCATCGACTCTTTTGCTTGTTTTTCAGGTGGAAACCCTTCTGCACAACCATAGCGACAGTTTCGATGCCGCGGCCGCCAAACGGGCGTCGGTCGCGGCCGCACCGTTGGCCGAATGGGTCAAAGCCAACGTCGCCTTCTCTTCGGTCTTACATAAGATCAAACCTCTTGAGGACGAACTCAATCGGTTGGAGTCCGGCCTTCGCTCAGCACAGACTCGGATGAACTCTTTAAGCAATCAATTAGAAGGGGTTGAGACAGAAGTGGGTGCTCTCAGGAATCGTCTCAATCAGGTGACTGTCGAAGCGGCTCAGATCGAAGTGTCACTCAAACAGACGAACCAGACCTTAGCCCAGAGCGAAAAACTGATGGCAGACCTGAGCGGAGAGTTCACCCGATGGAGGGAACAGTTGAAAGATATAAACCAAACCCTGCGATCACTTCCCATCAATTCCCTGATCGCCAGCGCTTATGTCGTCTATTGTAGTGAAGAGCCATCGATGGACAACAGAAGACAATTGCTTGAGGAGTGCTGTCAGACACTGGGAGCGCCTGAATTTGATTTAAACGCATTTCTCAACTGTTCCACAGAAGAGGACATATTCCTGAGCCTCCAGTCAGACCACTTGACGCCATTGATCTGCGACCCGTCCCGCAAAGTGTTGGCCACAAAATTCGAGACCAACTCCGAGATAACAGACATGAGATCACGTGATTGGATCAAAGTCTTAGAGTTGAGTCTAAGGTTCGGCCGGACTCTAGTAATCAACGAATTCTCACGAATAGAGTTCCCACTTCTGCCTGTCCTCAGACACGATATCTATGGGGGAACTGACGCCAGAAACTGGATATTTATCGGCGAAAAACGTGTCGATTATAACAGAAATTTCAAATTATATTTAATAACTCAAGACATTAGTTCCGGTAATTTGAAGAACCCGTTGTTCCAATTGATTAATCTGTCGCCCAGTGCTTCGGGAATGTCTTCATCCCTCCTGAGTCTGGTAATTGAGTGCCGGCGCCCAGAATTAGAGACTAAGAAACTCGAGATTGAAAAACAAAAACTCAAATTGGAGTCAGAATTACGTGATTTGGAGTCAAAACTGTTATCAAAGTTATTGGAATCGACCGGAAATATATTGAATAACACAGAACTGGTCCGGAGTCTGAACCAACTGAAGAAGTCGGCCCTTCAGGTGGAACAGTCTCTCCAGGAATCGGCCAAACTGTCCGAAGACCTGAACCGGGAGAGGGCTGAATACGAATATCTGGCACAGTTCGCCTCTGAGACCTATTTCCTGATCAGAGAGTTAGTCAATTTGAACCCAATGTATAGGTTCGGGGTCTCTGAATACGAGACGGTGTTCCAGGAATCGTTAAATAAGTACAAAGAGCTGACACACAATCAGTTACTCCAAGTAAGACATCAATCATTATCTTAATTACAATCAAAGAAGTTTTTTTTTCACTCAAAATAATTCAGTCATCGATTCCCCTAATCCTTGAAATTAATCTCTGAATCGAGAGATTTGAATACCAAATGGGTTTTCAACACATTTCTTGGCGAACAATAGTTATCAGAGACAGTTATCTTTTAACTGCGGACTCACCCGAAATTGGTTTTCAAATTAATGATTAATTTCTGATAATATCCTTTAATGAGCTCTTATAGTGTCAATCGATAGGAGAGATAATGTGTTGTTGTGTAATGTAATGCAGGCCATGACCAAGATCATTGTGAACTGGAGGTCACGGGAAAGGATTCATAATCGAAGGGGCGGTAGTTGTCGGCGAAATCCGACTGTTTTTTGTTGATTACCGAACTTTACCGAAAAAGGCTGCCTCTTAGCGGACCACCTTGGTCATCACTGGTTTAATTTTTTGGTAAAAAGCAGAGAAAATATGTTAATCAGAGATAAAAACAAGAAATTTGGGCACAAATCCGATGAACTGCAGAAATAATAATTGTTTTTATGCTTTGATTTACAGTTAAGTAAAGTTTGTTCCACTTCTTAGTCCTTTCCTCTGAATCCAGACATTTGTAGAGAAGTTTTAGCATAAAAAGTAAATATTATTTTTCAATCACTTTTGGGAAGAATGAAGAAAAAAAACACTTCTCCTGTTCTATAAATTCTGGGCTTTCAGTCGTTTATTGTCTTTCAGGCGAAGAGCACTGAATAACAGCACTGAATATATATATATTTTTGTTCGGATGAATAATTCCGAAGATTGTTGTTCTTGTTATTCGTCTCTTTCATACCACTTGTCTGTTATAAAACACATGAATATTGAATTATTTCTCTTATTTTTCTATTCCGGGAAATTATTACAGATTTAACGCTGAGTTCAAAGCTATTTCATAGAAGAGTTTTCTCCTAATCTTTAATTTATTCACAAAAAGTGTTTCGCTATTAACCGATCGATTGTTTTCTTTAATACCGAGATTACATTCACAGAGACTTATCCCATATTTTATTCAATATATGTTTTTATATAAGTCTTATATATATTTAGATATTATAAACGGATTTTTTCGGCCAAGAATTCCGATGTTATATAAAAACACATTAAAAGCATTGATATAATGGCTTAAGATTTGTGTTGTTTTTGTTGTTATATGTATTTAGTAATGGCTTTTCCCTAAGGATTAATGAACTTCACCCATACCTTTGATATAAAGTATTCGGAGCACAGCATACCTTTCACACACAGAGAGACAGATAGGCTCTCAATGTTTGGCTGGAAAAAAGGGAATTCAGTTTTTCAAATGCTCTCAAGTTGTTTTTTAAAGCCAAACAACTGGACCATTGAGTTTGAGAAATGGATTTCTTGCACAAAATACTAATGTATTGGTTCTCTCTCTCTCTCCCTTTCCTCCCTTCCCTCTAATAATTTGCTTCAATTTTATATCTAAAACAAAAAATCAGTACAAAAGTCAAGTGAATTGAAATGCAATTAAGAATTCGTATTAAAAAAAATTTTTAATACATTTCTTGAAATACTCTTATCATCCGAAAGAACACATTTATTATATTCAGAGCACAGGTATGAAGAGATATCCCACCAAAAGGCATAAATCATCTCAATATTGGATTCTAGGTTACGGGGATCTCAAATATTTAATCGAGGCAAAAAATAAGACAGAATTCTTGATGAAAAAAAACTCAGCAATAAATTAAATTAAATAATAAGTCAAAAGTTTTTTCTTTTGTTTTATTTTTATATTCAATTAGAAAAATGAGTAAAAAAGGGTTTCTTTTCTTCTCCTTTAATGTAATTCAAGAGAAAATTCATTAGAAATCGTTTCGTTTCGCATAACAAAAGACCACAAACCAAAAGCAAAAAAAAAGTTTATTCTTGTTTATTGAATTCTGATCCGGGGCTTACGTCAGTGGTGGCCAAGGGGGAGGGGGTCCGAAAAAATATACTTCAATGAGAAGGGGGTCAGTGGTATAGTACATAGACATGGGTTTTCAGCTCGATTTGGGGGGAGGGGTAGTTACAGAAGATTAAGGGGTATCCATCCCTTGGTCATCAGTGATGACTAACACTGGCTTTTCCTCGTTTATCCCTATAATGTGATTAGTATTCAACGAATTCATAATTAAATTTTTATGGCTTTCAATAAGAAAAAATGTAATTATTCTAAAATATCGGCAATAATTTGATTCCTTGAAAATCAGGGGAAATCTGTTATCTCTTTTGGCAGAAGTTATTGGCATTTGATTCGAGGAGAATCTAATTATAAATTCATTGAATATATTTATTAATATATTTCTCTCTATTTTATAGGATTTATATAATTATGTTTCTCGCGGTCTCTTTCCTGAAGACAAAGTGGTGTTCGAGCGCTTCATACGGAAGAGATGTGCAAAAGAGTCGAATACCCTGAACACTGACGACAGGGTCAACATAAGGGAATTCATACGTTTGATGTACGGATCAGATAAGAGGGTGGCCCTGATTATGACCACCGCGGGAAGCGATCCGACCGCTGAAGTGCAGCAAATCGGTGCCGAACTACACGTCAAGAACTGTACGATACTATCGATGGGCGCAGACATTATCGGTAGGGCTGAGCAGGCGGTCAGAGAACAGGATGACAGCATAGAATTACTGTGTCTGACGAACCTTCATCTGGTGGTCGGGTGGCTGCCAGTGTTGACCCATTTCCTAATGAATTTCAATCACAACAAGAAGTTTGTTGTGCTGTGCACTGAATGTTGCGATGAGTTTCCCGTCTCGTTATTGGAGCTGTCAGTCAAATATGCCTACGAGTCAGCACCGGGTCTTCAGCACCAGTTGAAGCGTTTAACAGTTGACTCGAACTCAAAAACGAGTCCTGAGCTCCAAATCCTATCCTATTTGCATGCGATCTGTTGTGAGCGCCGCCACTTTGTTCCGCACGGGTGGACAAAACCATACGAATTCGGATTCAATGACTTCCGTTCGGCGACTTATGTCGTACAGACTGTGGTCACCGATAAGGACAGGCGGCTACGGCTCGACTTTATTCGGGGCCTTTTGAGTACTGTTATATACGGCGGAAAACTGGACACAAAGATCGACCTCAATATTCTTCAGGCGCTGATCGACCGCTGGTTCGCAAAGAGTTATGACGTCCAGAAGTTTGACCCCAAGAACGAGATATCACTGTTAGGTCTGCCCAAAAACGCCAACAAATTGAGACAAACAGCTCTGGAGAACCGTCTGATGAAAGGGATGCGTGTCTTAGAGAAGGCCACAAATTCTGAAAACATTGACCAAGAATTTCAGAAATTAAAGTCTCTTTGGAGACAATTGGCACCAAATAAACAGTTAAGCGAAGGGCCACACCATAGCTCAGCCAACGAGTCCCCACTCCAACTGTTCCTGAGAGGAGAACAGATTCACTGCCAGAAACTGATCCAACAGATCGATAGAGACATTAACAGTAATGACAGCCAAATGAATAAACAATTGTCAAGCAATGAGACACCAGAGGAGTGGCTCAGTCTGTGGCCATCTGGGCCTCAGAGCGCCGACCAATTCATACGGACCACAGTAATGATGGGCAAAGAACTCAGGAGAGACTCCGATAGAAGTGTTTCCCAATTGGAGTTCAATTTATCGAATTTATATCATCCGAATAGTTTAGTGAATGCACTGAAACAACAGGCGTCCAGACGTCTAAACATAAGCGTAGATCAGTTGAAGACGTGCTGTGGTTGGGGTCGACATACCCTTAACAGCGCTGGTATTACACAATCACTGCGAGTGACAATTAATGGCATTGTCATAGAGGGAGCGCTCTTTGACGAACAGCTCAACGACTGTGCACAGGACAGTCCTCTCCAGTCAGACATGCCAGGGCTCAGCCTCTGTTTCCTGTCAAAGGTATGCCATTTAATCAGATAATAGAATAAAATATATAAAAGAAAAGGCATTACAAACACAACTGGATATCATTTAAGAGAAGTTTAGAACACAATTAACTTTTAAATAGTCTATTATTCCTATTGTAGGCACACCATAAGGACAGGCATCCATACAAAAGTGTCATTTCTTTGAACAGAACTTTTTTTCAATTTATTTTCTCAGTTCTTATGATTCATATCTTGTTTTCTCAGAGCCTGTAGTCTATAGAGTCGACTATACATAGATTGTATACTTATATATACATAGATTGTATATAAATATATAATTGTCCGCAAATTCCTCTAATTGTCTATTCTTTGGGCTATTTTTCTCTCGACTCTTATCACTTGGTATTTGTTTTTTGTGTCACTAAAATTGCTTTTTTCAGGACTGTTCGCAGCCGTACGACCCGTCAGATGTAATTTGTCTGCCACTGTATGCCAGTTCCCAGAGAGAGACGATTGTCATACATCTGGATGTGCCCATCACTCGGGGCTCAGACCAGCATTGGATACAATGCGCGGCTTCTCTGGTCATTAAATATTGTGATTCACGCGAATCATAATTACTGTTAAAATACTCGTAAAACGAAATCAGAGCCCAATTGAGAACCAATTTTATTATTCACACTAATTAAGGGGTAATTTACTCGTAATCTCACTGTTCTTAATGACTGATTTAATTAAGGGCTTAATTGAGTTCCTCTTCGGCTATAATTTCGTTTGATTTTCTTCTTCTTCTCCGAAGCAATTGGTTTTCGATATTAAAAATTGTCTTAATTTCGATTTAATGCTGATTTCGTAATAAAAAGTTATTAATTAATTAATTTTAATCAGATTTTTGAGTCAATTATTTATGAACTGAATATTTGGAATTCAATTAAGAATTGGTATCTTTTTTCTTCGTTTCGGTTAAATATTTGAAATATTTATTTCTTCGAACTTAAGCCGAAATTTATATCTTTTTTTCCTCCAATTGAGAGTTGAATTAAAAATCTTAGATATCGTTGAGATGTTAGGTATACTATTCTGTGCCTATTTGTTGGTCCGCATAATCTCTGTTTCCTTTCCCTACCGTTCCTTTCGGTGGAAATGTGAAGAAATTTCTCCTCATTTTGACAGTAATTTCATAAACAGTGATAAGAATTGTGAGAATCAAAGCCTAAACTTCTTTTTTCAAACCAAATAAGTGTCGCAAAAAAGTATTTCTCTTGACTCAGAAATTAATGCATTTGTGGCCCAACAGAACAGCACAGACCCAAAAGCACAGCACAGGACTGTTCACATAGGACTGGTAGCGCATAAAAAAGAAATTATAATCACAAGAAGACCTTCACTAAAAAATATTTAAAGAAAAGCTCTAATATTATCTTCACTTCAGAGTAAAAGTGGCAAAACATGATTACCCAACAAAACAGACCTTTCCTACAATATCAGAGACAGTGTTTAAATCGTTGCACACACACACACCACTCACTCAGGCCGTCCTGTGCTGAGCTCAGGTAGATTTCAGTTCTCAATCAAAACCTGTATATTAGTCGTTTAGTTTCTGTTGAAGAGAACCATGAACCTATGCCTCTGATTGGCTCATACCTGGTTCCAGCTCTGGCGTTGGAGCACAGGGCTACTCGTCTCGGAGTCCCCCCGTCTCACTCTTGACAGTGTTGTACTAGTGCAAACTTCAAAACCACATGGAATACAACTTTATACACGCAAACTATGTTCGGTGGGCTCAGCACAGGCTCAGCACAGCCTGAGCTCCATTAGGATATTCCCTGCATTCGAGTTCAAAGACTGCGGACCTAATGTTTTAACGCAAACCATAACACAATCGCTTTGTTTTTAAATGGATTTTCGCGTTAACTGAATGACAAAAATATCGTTTCCAGCAAACAATCCGTTGATTTCTACCTTTGATTCAAATGTTCAGAACTTTTTTGTTGCCATTAATTGGGACCGACTTATGAATAATCCAATCAAATGCTTAACTCCTGAGTGAGCCCTCACTCAATGGGAATACACTATAAGAAGTTTATAGTATTTTTCGTGTAATTAATTTGTATTAAAACTGTGTCTGAAAAGTGGTTTTTGTGTCAAAACTATTATATCGTCTCTGAAAGTGACGGAAAAAGTATTTCTTATTTTTTACTTCACTTCCCATACATTGATCTGAATATAATCGGAGCTAAAAATCGTCAAAACAATTGTCTTCATCGACGAAAATTATGTGAAACCAGTGCTCAAACGTTAAACTATGCTAGATGCTCAGGATACAAAGACCTGTACTAAGGATAAGGTGAGTCAATTGGCGTCAATAGAATAAAATATGGATTTATTCTTACTCTCTATTATCTAACCATTGATTGAGTGGTTACGACCAAAACCGAGAATTATTACTCCTTTTTCTTGTTTAGCGCACAAAATACTGAGATAACCAAGCTCTAAAAGAGCTCATTATAGATAGCCGGGGAGAGGGCAGGACATTACCAATTTCCTGGAATTTCCTTCAGCGGGGAATATAATCGGGTGTTTCCCAGAAATGTGATAATCGATGGCAAAAGCGATCGAAATAATTAATGATTTATTCAGAGTTTAAACTATGGTAACAGTAATTTTGATTTATCTAGCATGTTTAACCTCTGAATTTATTTTAATAATTGTGGCTAACGAAACAGTTTTGACCTGGGTAAATCTATGGGAGAATTAGTCAGTGTCTAAGAATGGAGGTGTGGGTGATATTTGTCACTCTTCCCAATGAAAAGCTTTTACTGAGAAACAGTTTTATTGAGAATTTCCTCTTTGTTTGGGATTCGCCTCAAGAATAAGGGATAAGACTTAATGACAGTCGCTATACATATATTTAGAGATGTACTCCCTTTCCATTTCCCGAACCCCTCTTAGATCTGTTAATTGTCTGTCCCCTTATAGCCCAGTCCTTTACAATCCATTGCTAATGGCCTACATCAAAGTTCCAAGTATATTTATAATCCTTGTTAAACATAAATCATAACTATGTTATGTGAAGATGACCATGATGATGGCCGATAAGATCAGTGTTGTTTTGTTTTGTGTTAAGCCACTCCACAGTGTTAGCACAGGTGGAAAGTGATGGACAGCCTATGCGTTACAAAGTTAATGAAATACGCATTTTGTTTTTTGCCTTGAAAAAACTACCTCAACCATTTAGCAATTAAGCATTTAACCATGGACTTTTGACCGTGCAATTTTCCCAGTCAAGTTCACAATTTCCTGGGCGACCCCTCCCTTGACTCTCACTACTCATATCTAAGAGCGATAATCAATAATTTAGCGGAAAATCTCTTTCTATAGATTTTTATATATATGAGTTATTTTATATATATTGTGGTATTTTATAATAAGTTTGTTATAAAAAGTTATGTTAAGTGTTCTCCAAAGTCACGTAAAAGAGATGACCAGGATCACTGGTGGGCTTTACTACAGGGATTAGGAGCCATCAAATCTAAGCTGACATACACCTGAACTCCCGTAATTTCTTATTCCCTAATTTCCAAACCTCCTTAATTTCCCCAGAATGGTCTGACCCAAG
>JAQGBD010001545.1:0-15174 GCA_034698165.1 Punctoribates punctum | reverse complement strand
ACCGGTCCCACTTCACCAAATACTAAAGGCCCTGATCAGAAAACAATGCCAACGAGCAAGGTGAATGAGGGAGAGTCAGAGGAAGAGAGAACGAAAAAGGAAAAGAATAAAAAGAAACTTGAGCTAGATGAAGATGAAGAAGAAACTGAACCAGGTCCTAAGCCCGGTGCAAGTACAACACCAAAATCAAATGTTCCTGGTAAGACAACTCCCAAAACTAAGAAAGGTGATGATGGAGATGATGACGAGCCTGAAACTGAGCCCGAGACTGAACAGGAAGAAACTGAGCCTGATAATCTTACCACACCTAAAAGCGGAGCACCAGGACCAAAAACAACACCAACAAGCAAGGTGAATGAGGGAGAGTCAGAGGAGGAAAGAAAGAAAAAGGAAAAGAATAAAAAGAAATTAGAGCTAGATGAAGATGATAACGAGTCAACAACACCTGGGTCTTCGACTCCTGGCTCTTCAACACCTGGTTCTACGACTCCTGGAGGTCCAGGGTCAACCGGTCCCACTTCACCAAATACTAAAGGCCCTGATCAGAAAACAATGCCAACGAGCAAGGTGAATGAGGGAGAGTCGGAGGAGGAGCGAAAGAAAAAGGAGAAAAATAAAAAGAAACTTGAACTAGATGAGGATGAAGAAGAAACTGAACCAGGTCCCAAGCCCGGTAGCAGTACTACACCAAAATCAAATGTTCCTGGTAAAACAACACCGGATGGCGATGATGACGAACCTGAAACAGAGCCCGAGACTGAACAGGAAGAAACTGAGCCGAATTTCCTCACTTCCAAATCGCCAAGGTCATCCACTACCCCCATGACAACCCCTAGGTCAACTACTAAAACTAACCAGGTGAATGAGGGAGAGTCAGAGGAGGAGAGGAAGAAAAAGGAGAAACAGAAGAAAAAGCTAAACTTTGAAGATGAGCAAGATGAAAGTACAACCACCTCGTCTACCACTCCTTCGGGAAGTACTCCAGGCAAAAATAAAAAGATCAAGGGTAACGAAGCTACTACAAAAGCTACCACGGTGAAAAAAGGTGATGATGGCGATGACGACGAGCCTGAAACAGAGCCTGAAACTGAAGAGGAAGAAACTGAGCCTGAGCTGACCACCATGGCCACTACCAAGGCAACTACCCTGGCAACTACTCCTCGTCGAACTGGTGGTGAGGGTGAGTCAGTTGAAGAGAGAAAGAAAAAGGAAAAGAATAGGAATATCATGGATTTGCAATTGGATGAGGGTCCTTCTTCCACAACTACAGTTAAAACAACCACGACAACTAAGAAAGCAACCACGACAACCAAAAAATTGACCACGACAACTAAAAAGCCGACCACTACCACCCGGGCAACAACAACAACTAAAAAGCCGACAACGACTAGAAAAGCTACGACAACTACCAAGGCAACAACTACTACGAAAATGACCACGACTACTAAAAAGCCGACCACAACCACAAAGGCAACGACAACTACCAAGGCCACTACGACAACAACGAAAAAGCCGACCACTACTACCAAGGCAACTACAACTACGAAATTGACCACGACGACAAAAGCTACGACGACAACCAGGCCAACCACCACAACAACCAAGGCAACAACCACGGCAACAACCACTACAAAAATGACCACAACTACGAAAAAGCCGACCACAACCACAAAGGCTACCACTACTACCAAGAAGCCCACAACAACTACCAAGACAACTACAACAACGAAAAAACCAACCACCACCACCAGGAAATTAACCACGACAACTACCCAGAAACAAACGACAACCGCTGCCAAGACAACGAAGAAAAATGATGGAGACGACGATGAAGAAGAAACTGAGCCCGAGATGGAGACTGAAGAGACTCAGCCAACAACCAGGTTAACCACTCCTAGGACATTGACGACTAACAAGATGAGTGATGGAGAGTCTGTGGAGGAGAAGCAAAAAAGAGAAAAACTGAAGAAGAAATTCAGTCTCGATGGTGATGAAGACGACGAGACCACAACAACTACCAAGAAACCGACCACGACAACTAAAAAATTAACCACGACTACTAAGAAGCCAACGACTACTACCAAGGCAACTACAACCACCAAGAAACCAACAACCACTACCAAAGCAACAACTACTACGAAAATGACCACGACTACTAAAAAGCCGACTACAACCACAAAGGCTACGACAACTACCAAGGCAACTACGACAACGAAAAAGCCGACGACTACTACCAAGGCAACTACAACAACGAAATTGACCACGACCACAAAAGCTACGACGACAACGCGGCCAACTACCACAACCACCAAGGCAACAACTACCACAAAAATGACCACTACTACGAAAAAGCCGACCACAACTACCAAGGCCACCACAACAACCAAGAAACCCACGACAACAACTAAGAAGCCAACAACCACGACCAAAGCAACAACTACTACGAAAAAGCCAACGACAACAACAAAGGCTACAACAACTACCAAGGCCACTACTACCACGAAAAAGCCGACCACGACCACTAAGAAACCGACAACTACTACCAAGGCAACTACAACCACCAAGGCAACAACTACTACAAAAAAGCCAACAACGACCACTAAAAAACCGACCACGACAACCAAAAAACCGACCACGACCACTAAGAAACCGACAACTACTACCAAGAAACCGACCACGACAACCAAAAAACCGACCACGACAACCAAGAAACCGACCACGACCACTAAGAAGCCAACAACTACCACCAAGGCAACTACAACGACCAAGGCAACAACTACTACGAAAAAGCCAACTACTACAACTAAGAAACCGACCACGACTAAAAAGCGTACAACAACCAAGAGGCTGACCACTAAACTTCGGACAACTATGAGGCGTACCACTGAGCTAGATGATATGCTCGGAGCAGGCAAAAAACGGAACAAAAAGAGCACGAAAAAACCAGAGACCACGACAGAAGAGCATGATGACATGCTTGGAATGGGCAGGGGTAATAGGAAAAAGAAGGCCACTACCAAGAAGCCAGACTTAGACGACAATCTTGGTGCTGGCAAAAAACGAAAAACTAAGACTACCCCAGGTAGGGATGACCTACTTGGTTCGGGTAAAAGAAGAGCCAAGAAAAAGACAACCAAAAGACCTAGTTCAACTACACCAATGGAGGATCTCCTGGGTGCTGGAAAAAGGCGAAAGCACAAGAAAACCACTACTCCAGCACCAATGGAGGACATCCTGGGAGCCGGAAAAAGGCGCAAGCAGAAAAGGAAAACTACTCCAGCACCAGATTTTGATGATATGCTGGGTATTGGCAAAAAACGGAACAAAAAGACCACGAGGAAACCCAGTAGGAAGAGTAGGCTTAAGACCACACCCGCCCCGTTTGCAAAGCCCACTCCGACCCTCCCTTTGCGGAGAAGATGGCGGACAAAACCGACAAAACCCAGGCGGAGATACCCCAAGAAGTATAGGAAACGGATCCGTCCGGTCTGTCCGCCAGACTTCAAGGAAGACGAGTACCGGACAGAAGACGTTATTTACATTCGGGAGAAGTGTCCGCCAGAAGTGCTCAGAGCCGACAACAGAGACGTCAATATATACATGTCTATGGTTGACGACCCCCTCACTGTTGTTCAGCCCGAGTGCACACTCTATGGCATCTGCAGCTATGAACCACCGGATTGCAGTAATTGTCTTGGTTAATTTTAGGGCTATATTGGCAATTAATTTAGCTAGCACAATTTGGTTACGGAAATTATATAAAGATGTAAATATTCATAGACCACGAGCAATTAATAAAATTATTTATACAATTTTTATTTATATTGTATTTAATTAGCAAGATTGAAATTGAAAACTTTTTTATCTAGCATCATTTCCACTTGAAAGATGTGTACCTAGATCTTAACACGAAACTCACAGATTTTACCTTGAATACCTTGGAAAAGTGTTATATCAGGTCTGGCTAAGGGAGAATTAGCTTGGGAATCAGTGAATAAATTGTGCCAGGTCAGTTTCAGTGGTTAAAATTTACAATAATAAATACAAGAATTGGTGAAATAAATTTAGAAAAACTAAAAATTAAAAGCAATCAGATTTTCATTATTTCAGATTCGTTTACCAAGTTCAAATATCATTAAGGTCCAATTTGAATACCAAGATCAGTCCAAAAAACTTATCCATCAAAACATTTAATTCAAAAACTATCCGATAATTAATTTATTGAGTATTTAATTACTTATATTAAAAAAACATGGTTTCAAATCAATAAACCAGCAGATCGTTAGCACACTGTTCAAAAAACAATGTTTACCTTGCTAATTTTGACAAGATGCTTGGCCCTTTTCATCACTAGTGAGTAAAATTGATCCAATTTTTCACCAAGGTATAATTTAAACAAAAATTCTAGTCTCAGGAATGGCCAGGGTGGCGCAGGCAGTGGGCGGCAATTTTGTTGACCTGGTTAATGACATTGATGACTATGACGAAGAAATGAAATTGACCATGCCACCCACCTTTCCCCCGACAACGACAACACCGGCTGCGACCACACCCGGGCCAACACAGCCGAGTGCTTCTGGCAATGACGGGCCCACTACTGAGACTTCCATGGTGGAGGGGCCGGGCAGGTCCAGGGGTAAACCCAACCCCCTTATTCGAGAGTACTTGAAGTCAAAGGACCCTCGTAATTACCCAGCACGAACTAGAATGAGGTTCAAGAACCCACAAGACCAGGATTGTGGACCCGACGGTTCGCCTGGTGGACCTGGTGGAGATCCAAATGCTCCTGATCAACTGGGAGGAGGTTCACAAGGTTATGGACCAGGCTCATCAAGAAATTACCCGGGTCCAAATCCATCCAGATATCCCAAAAGAAAATCACCAGGTTATCCGAATCAAGCTCCATTTGGATCACCCTCATCAAGATATCCTGGAAGCCCACCAAACAGTTACCCTGGCTCAAGTTATCCTGGTCCTAATAGCCCAACAAGTGGTAGCTATCCTGGTTACCCACCAAACAGAAATAAACCAGGTCATCCAGGAAGCCTAAGCTATCCTGGAAGTCCAGGTTACCCTGGAAGTCTGACCCACCCAGGAAGTCCGAATTATCCAGGACCTGGTTCACCATCAAGTGCTTATCCTGGTGGTAATAGCCCTTACCCTGGAAGTCGACCAGACTGTGGGCCACAAACAAATCCATCTAGCTCATACCCTGGCACTGGTTATTCACCAGGTTCTTCATACCCTTCGAGTCCTGGTGGTAGTCATCCTGGAAGTAGTTATCCGGGAAGTGGTCGTCCGCAGAGCGGTTATCCAGGAGGTTCTGGAAATTACCCTGGTGGTAGTTATCCAGGAAGTAAATACCCGGGAAGCGGTTATCCAGGAGGTTCCAGCAAATACCCTGGAAGTAGTTATCCAGGAAGCAGTCATCCAGGACAAAGTAGAACAATACCAATGGCTGGTGACCCTGGTTATGGAAACTATCCTGGTCATAGTGGTGGAATCAACCCAGGTGGAAGAGACCCAGGTAGTCCAGATATCGTCAGAACTAGAGGGGGAATCATGAGGACTCCTAATGGACAGGGAGTAGATTGTGGTCCACAACCTGGTGGTAATCCAATTGGTGGTAATTATCCAGGAAGTGGTTATCCTGGAGGCCGGGGCTCAAAGGGTCCGGGATATGGCTCTAACCGAGGGTCTGGTTATGGCCCTAACAGAGGGTCGGGCTATGGATCTGACAGCGGGTCTGGTTATGGGCCAAATAGTTATCCTGGTAGTGGCCAAAGATATGGTCCTGGATCAGGAAAGGGTCATTCTGGTCGAAATCCGTATGGAGCCGGAGGAAAACCAGGAAAGCCTTATTCAATGAATGATAACCCAGACTGCGGTCCGAATGGTCCAGGTGGCAATTACCCGGGCAGTGGTAGTGGCAACAGTGGTCCAGGTTATGGATCAGGTGGTGGTTACCCTGGTAGTGGCGGTGCTAATGGCAACAGTGGTCCTGGTTATGAATCTGGTAGCCCAGCATATGGGTCAGGTGGTGGTTATCCAGGTCAAAGTCCGTATGGAGCACAGGGTCAACCAGGAAAGCCATACTCAATGAATGGCAACCCAGACTGTGGACCGAATAGCCCAGGAGGTAATTACCCAGGCAGTGGCGGTGGAAACAGTGGTCCAGGTGGCAGTTACCCCCGTCAAAGTCCATATGGAGCTCACGGTCATCCAGGTGGAAGTCCGTATGGAGCACAGGGACAACCAGGAAAGCCTTACTCTATGAATGGTAACCCAGACTGCGGTCCAAATGGCCCAGGTGGTAATTACCCAGGCAGTGGACGTGGCAACAGTGGTCCAGGTGGCGGTTACCATGGTCAAAGTCAGTATGGAGCACAGGGTCAACCGGGAAAGCCATACTCAATGAATGGCAGCCCAGACTGCGGACCAAATGGTGGGAACTACCCAGGAGGACACCCTCCTATTTCGCCGGGTGCTGATATTCTACACAATCCTAACTCCATGAATCCTGACTGTAACGACCCAAGCCATAATCACCCTGGTGCTTTTGGTGGCCAGAATCCAGCCAATAGTTACCCTGGTGCTGGTAATCCAGGCAATTCTCGAAGTTTTCCCGGAGCCGATTGCAACGATAATGGCCAAGGTTCTCTACCTAACTATCAGCCGCCCCCACCTCAGCCACCGATGAATAATTACCCAGATAATTGTAACTTTCCACCACCGCCTCCTCCACCCATTCCGTGCCCTCCACAATCCCCTCCGCCAATGCCTCCTCCATGTCCGCCACCAATGCCTATGCCTTGTCCTCCCTTTCCTATGAATTCAAATAGCCCAGGTCAAATGAGAAATCTGGTACCCGCAGAACCACAGGGCCCTCCTCTGATCGATGAGCAAGGAAATATATGGCCAGGGTTAAATTTTATTCCCCCCATAATTCCGCCCCAAAAACTAGAAGAAGACGAAAGCGATGCCAATATATTCGTGTCAATGATCGACGACCCGGTGGTGGCCATGGCCTTGAAGTGTGGCCAGGGTGGAAAGTGCGAAAAATATAAAGTAGACGATTCTAAGGGCTAAAACTGGCAGGGTCCTTTATTTCATTAAACTAATTTTCATTTGATTCTGTTTGAATAAAGCTATCATGGTTGTTTTTATGTAAACATCTTGGTTGTTTTTCAGTTATCTAGGTTAAAATTGATGGAATCGCCTGGATAATTAACTTTTAGATTCACCCAGTTCACTGAAAACATTTATCAAGAAACATTTAAAAATCTTAGAGATCAAGAATTTGGAATTTTTCAGCATTTTCGCAAGATCAAATCAAAGAAAAATATTTTATTTCCAATTATAAGCAAGGTAAAAAAGTTTGAAATTTTTTTCAATACAATTAATCGAGAATTTAATTAATTTCTCATTAATTAAAATCAGTTATAAAATGGCAGAACATTTGTTTACCAAGATTTTAATTCCTATCATTTTGCTCTTGACTAATTACCAAGTTAAATCACTGCCATATCACTCTGGTTACGGGAACAGTGACTGTAATCAACCCGGGCACAACCATGGCAATTCCAGAAGCTATGAGCCGGCGCCAGCTTATGATCCCAGCTTATGGCCCCCTAATCCTTACCAGGGTAATGATCTAGGCAATGGTGACCCACATGCAAACTGTGCCCACAACGGGGGCGCTCCACCTATGAATCAACCTAGCCCGATCCAGGATTATGCACCCAGGCCGAAAAAGAAATGCAAACATAAGAAGAAGAGGCATCAGAACAATTACCCAGGATATGGTAATCCGGGTAATTCGAGAAGTTATAACAACTTTCAACCAAGCTATCAGCCGCCTCCACCACCGCCACCTCCTCCGCCACCACCACCACCGCCCCCGTGTCCTCCGCCGCCGCCACCTCCAAGTTATCCCCCGCCTCCTCCTCCATGTCCCCCAAGTTATCAAGTTGATCCAATGCCACCCTCTATGCCCTATTCCCCCGATCCTTATCAACAGGCCTTGCCAATGGCACCCTGTCCACCTCCTCCAAGTTACCAAGTTGATCCAATGCCTCCTCCTATGCCATATCCTATAGATTCTTATGAGCAGTCGTTGCCGATGTCGAACTGTCCACCTCCAGCCCCGCCTCCTCCTCCTCCATGTCCTCCACCTCAATCAAATTATCCTCCGCCACCTCCTCCATGTCCTCCAAGTTATCAAGTTGATCCAATGCCTCCCCCTATGCCCTATCCTTCCGATCCTTATCAACAGGCCTTGCCAATGTCACCCTGTCCTCCGCCTATGCCTCCTCCAATGCCTTACAACCCCAGTCCTTATCCATGTAATAACCCTGGTCAGTTCAGAAATCTACAACCAGGTCCTCCAATGGGATTGAATTACATTCCGCCCGAAGCTCAGCCCCAAAGTCAATCAGAACCCGGAGCTGACGCCAATATATTCGCTTCAATGGCGGATGACCCTGCTCCTGTTGCAAAGTCCAAGTGTGGAAAATGCGGTTGAATAAACCCGGATAATGTTCGTGGATGATTTTGAAGACCAAGCTCAAGTTTTAAAATATAAAACTAATTTTTATTTATGTTTCAAAAATTACCATGATTAAAATTTAATGAGTTTTCAAACTTTAATTTAATTTTAATTTTTGTTTTGACTTAATACTTTTTATTTCAATAATTGACCTGGACATTAGTAATGCCAATCATTAATTAGTAACTTGGTCATTATTCAGTTAAACACTTTTTTGTCTTGGTACTTTTAAATAAAAAAGTAAGTTTGCTGTAATTACTGCAGTGATTAGAATGTAGTGCCTGCTTATATTTTACCAGGTTTATTTCTCAAGCTTTACAAGCTGTAATTTTATACAAAGAACCTATCTAAGTTAATCCTGGTTTGTTTCATATTTTAATTGGTCCTGAATCTTTAAAATGTGTCTTTATTTTGAAAAGCTAACTTGAAAATTCCATAATCTTGTTAAATAAATAGATAGGAAATTCCATTTTTGTTCTCTTCTTAATTAATAAAACATGATCTTGTTAATTTGAAATTTTTAATTGATTTGATTGATAACAAAAAATAGTATCAATGAAAAAATAATTTCAGTTTTGGCTGAAAATACTATTCGAGTAAAGTTTGAAAAATTAATTTTAAAATCACTTTACTCTCAGATATGACTCGAATTTCATATTAATTATTGAAATAAAAATTTCATTCTTTAAAATCCGGCGAAAAAAATGGCGAATAATTTGTTTATAATTATATTTTCGCTGATTTTCATCGCAGGTATGTCTCAAACCACTCATCCCTTTCCACTTTTGATTCATTCGTTTCCTATAACAGCTGAGGCCAAACCCCAGTACCCGTTCCCGGGCTATGAAATCACTTTCCCGAGAGTTCCCGTTCAGAGCCAGACTATGAACGACAACGAGATATCTTTCGACGACAATGACCTGGCTCTTGATAACGCCGAGGGCACCAACACAAGTAAAAATCACCCTGTTCAATAGAATCATGCTTTTTCACCATGCTCATTCAACAGATCTTGGACCAGAACAAGATGAATGTGTGCCCGGAATGGAGGACATGAAACAATACCAGAGGAGTTCCAGGGATAACATTGTTATCATGTTTGACGATGCAGTGTATGTCTGTCCCCCCACTCAGGCCCACTATTCTGTTCAGTAGTTCTAAAAAATTCCTATTCTGTGCAGTTTATTAGGCATTCCCGACTGTGACCAGTCAAAGGTGCCGTACAAATGTCCGCCCACTCCGACTATTGGCCCCAACTTTGGTCTGGTGGCGCCCAACAAACCACAGCCCCATTCCTCGGATAACCATCAACAGAGCTTGCTAAATAACCCAGGCCAACAGAGTAGAAAAGCTCAGCCAAAGAAAAATAAGGGAAAGAAGTCACGCCGATGATAAACTACCTTGATGGAAAAATTAGAACTTTGTGTTTGACAATAAAAATGACTTTAACCTTGTTATTTAAATCTATTCGAATAAATTCACCATGGTAATTTACTTCTAAATAATTTGAATTTTGTTGAATTAAATTAAGTTTTACCCTGGTTACTTTCAGGATAACATTTAATTCTAGATTTATTTACATACTATTGTCTTGCAAGTTATATTTAATTGAACAGTTATATCAGATTTAGCTTGCAAATATTGTCCATCAGAGGCCACCCTACCCCTTGACGGCGCTCAGGTCGACGATCCCCGGATTAACCCATACTTTGATTAAAACGAAAACATATTTGAAATAAAATGAGAGGTTTTTCGCTGATATTTATGTCAATTATTTTCCTCTATTTTTGCGGTAATTATTATAACTATTTATTCGGTGATTAAGGGTTGTCTCCAAAGGAACCACTGCTTTACAGAGAGGGTATGGCCGGCGAAGACCTCGATTCGATTATTACGACTATAATCAACAGTCACGTGGTAATGATTATGGCGGAGATTATGGCGGAGACTATGGAAGAGACTATGGGAGAGACAATGGGAGGGGCTATAGAGGACAGCCATCAGATGACCACGGAGTGAAAAACTTCAACTTTCTAGGAGAAGAGGTACAGCATACTTTTGGTCATGCAGGGTCAGATGTAGGAGAACGTCCAAAAGGTGGTAGAAGAGATATCACCCAGGCCGTTGATTGGGCGGGATATATTGGCTATCCTGGCGTATTATCGATCGGCTAGCTTCTTCTCAAATGATCTAGATGACATCGAATGTACCATTTTTTAATTTCAAAAGAAACTTGATACTCTTGAAAAAGTCATTTGTTTTTATCCGGATTAAAATTTTTAAATTAAGTTAACTTTTGTTTTTCTCAATTTGCTTTTGTGTTGATATTTGATCTTGGTAATTAATGGTAAAATAACCGTTCTAGGTGAATTCATATTTAAAATAAAAGTTTGTAATTAACTTGGCAAAATATAAATTCTCATATGAATAGATGAGAATTGATAGATTTTGAACTTGGAAAACAACTTGAAAACTTTTCTATTGAAAATGACCATGCATTTCAATTGAGAGTAAATAGATCCCAGCTTAAAATCTTGAGAAAACTAAGGGTTTATCAAAGCTATCAAGATTGAAATTTTTAATTATAAGTGCAACTACCTAAATACTGTAATTAATACCTGGGTTTATTGAAATTATTATAATCTACGAAATGTTTAATTAATATTAATATTAATTGAACACATTTGATATTAAACTGAGCTTTGATTCGAATTATTTGAGAAATTGGTGAAAATGAAGACTTTTTTGTTGATATTCTTCTCAATTATTTTTTTCTATTTTTTCGGTAAATTTCAAAACTTTTTATTTGTTTATTGAGTTCTGTTTTCAAAGGAACCACTGCTGGACAGAGAGGTTATAGTCGACGAAGACCTCGAGTAGATTATTACGACTATTATCCACAGTCACGTGATTATGATTATGGCGGAGACTATGGAAGAGACTATGGGAGAGGCTATAGAGGACATCGAAATCGGGACCATGGAATCAGAGAATTCGCATCGTTAGCAGGTGAGCTAGGTTATATCTACAAGATCCAAGAGGTCGTAGACCTTTTTAAATCCAAGTAAAAACTACCTTGACACACCATATGTTGTTGAGTTTGTTCAGACCCCTGATATCAAAATAATTATTGTTTTTATAAATCAAAGGGTATAAATTGTTCAAGGTGATGTTCAACTGAATACCTATTCTCGCTATTTTAAAGTTTTTTTTGACTAGGTAAAAGTGAAGAAGGTAATTGTTTGAAAGTAGGACAAAATTGCACCATTGGCCTTTGTTGCAAGGGTCGTTGCATACCAAGTGGCAAACTTACTAGTCCATATTTACGATTTGATAAAGACGGACGTACAAGTTATTCACTATCGCAAGAAGGAGTTATTTGTGAGGGAAATGAACCAAGAACAAATAAATGTGAATAACTAAAAATTCAAATATTTAAAAATTAATTTAACCAGGATCTTGCTCATAAATCAGTTTGCAAAGAAGAAGGTGAAATGTGTTCGCCCGATGGGAAAGATAAATGTTGTAGGGGTGAGTGTGACCTCCATGGCCATTATCTCCAGGCTATGTTTGCAAATTGGAAAGAATTCAAGATGAATGTCCATACTTGCAAGGACATGTCGAAACCAGGTAATTTTGACGATAATCTGGTGAATTTTCATGATTTATTTTATATTCGAGTTTGATATATTATATGAGCTTGCACTATCATAAGGGTTACCTAGATATCACCGTTCAAATTTATCCAGCTAATAGTTTTTGATGAATTCTCAGAATGGTTCTTGGTAAATTTCTTTTACAGTGTAGTAATCCTACGCAAAAAACATTTACCTTTTACATTCTTAAAATGAGAAAATTAATGATAATTCAATAATTAATTAATTACCAAGGAAATAAGAATCTATCTATTCTCTAGGATCAGTTGCTAGAATAACTTTATTTTATCTGCTTCTTTCAAATCATTGAATCTTGAACAAACCATGGTGCAAAACTTTCGAAAATTTATCTTTTCATATGACCCCGATTACCAAAGGCAGTAAAAAAGATGAGTGTATTGTGGAAGGGGGTGAATGTTCTCATGACCCACATTGGAACAAATTGATTAACATATACTGTTGTATGGGACGGTGCCGACCAAGTGGCGATTATTACACAAAATCTGGCGATGAATATGTTATGCCCGAAGGGTATATTTGTGGAGGACATTACCCGAGGCCAAAAAAAAGTAATCAAGAATAATTAAACAGGGACATAACAATTGCCATCACTGCCATCATGCTAAATTAATTCGAGATAGCACGAAAAGCCTTGATCATTTTCCATAAATTCTTTCATAATCCCAAAGATTGGGTAAAATTCTATAAAGTATGTTCTAGGAATTCTCTTCTCAAATTCAAATTCTCTTATAACTTGGTTAAATGATCTAAAATTTTCTGGCAGTGATGGAAGTTCTAGCAGTTGTCCTTTATTTGAATATCAGGAAGATTTTTAACCTTACACAATTTCTCTCTAAGATTGTGCAGAGCAAGGTGAGAGATGTGGAAAAGGAGTACCATGCTGCAGAGCTGATTGCGTAACAAAGAAAGGACAGTTAAATCTGATGAACCAAATCAATGGGGATATTCAACAGCTTGATACAGATATTTGCGGAGGCCCAACAACAACCACTACAACTCCGGATCCTGGTCCTCTTCTTGATAGAATTAGAGGTAATTTCAGTGATCACCAAGGTATCCGACTTCAGGGGGCAGGAGGGGTATATCCGAGAAATTTTCCGGGCCTCGAACTAAAAAAAACGAGAAGCGGGCACCAAGGTATACTTTTTGAGCCGAAATGACCTTTTTCACGACGATAAAGAAGTTTTTCGGGCTATATAAATTGGTCATCTAATTTTCCGCCTCCCATCCAACTTACCTCTTCGCCGAAGGGGGGGTCCTCTAAATCTCAATTGAGGGGGGTATTATCCAATAAAAAGATGGGGTTTTATGGGCTATACCTCCGCCCTTGGCCATCACTGGGTAATTTAGATTATGCAAGTAAATTTTACTAAGCTAATTTTTCATTGAAAAAAGATGAGTGTAAAGCGAATCCGAGTTCTTGTAGACCACAAAAGCTGAACCAATGTTATAAAACGGGTGATCAGTGCACCGGACCCAACCCAATACCCTGGGGCGATTACTGCTGTAAAGGAAGGTGCAGACCAAGTGGCAAATATCAACAGACTAAGTATAAGGGTCCACTCAGGGTCGAAATAAATGAATGTCAAGGTGATGAGCCAAGGTCAGGGAAAAGTAAGCTAGGGAAATTCGGTAATTATAAACTCTTTTTAACCTGATGAAATTTGTTACAAAGATTGCGCAGAACCTGGAGAGAGATGCTCTAAGAGTTCACCATGCTGCCGAGGTGAATGCAACTCTCACCACGGTTATTTGAATACCAAGTATCCAAATAGTGACGAAATTATCAAGTACGAAATCGATGTTTGCGAAAGTAAATTAAGCAATATTAATTACAGAGCTGGATAACTTATTTTTCAATTATTCTCTACTTAGAACAAATTGGCTGCGATATAAACAAGTATAGGTGTGGAATCAAACACACCCTTGATAAATATATAGCTGATTTATGTCGTGAAAGTTCAGGTATGAAAGAAATTCATATTTTCTACTGCACCAAGCATTGACCAAGCAGATAGACATTAGGGGGGCTTTAGAAGAAAGTGTCAGGATAAAATACCCATGATATAAAATTGCAAAATTTTGTCCGCCATTCTATGGGGTATTTTTTTCCAAGTTTTCCACCTCAGGTGGTCTCAAAGGGGGTGTCCTAAGCATTTTTTCGAAAATATTTTCAGGGGGGCATATGTCGGATAGATTTTCCACCTAAAAACCTAATTTTTAGCCTCCGGTGGCCATTTTATCTACAAAATTTTAGAGGGGATATTCTGGGCTATACCTCCCCACCATGAGTATGCCCAGAGTTGTCAGATACGGAAAAATTTGAGCTTGTTATTTATGTTTGAACAGTTGAATTAGTGTTAATTTTTTAGTACTCATTCAAAATATCTAGTACCTATGACTAAAGCAAGCAATACCTTATATGAACCTTGATAAATTTGTTTTACTCATTCCCACAAAAAATCATTATATTATATTTGAAGTGAACTTGATCATGCTCACTATTTATATCAAAAATGTTGAGAGATTTGGCAGATTCTGCCACGATTTGACATCACTGGGTATGCCTAGTATGTACCTTTCTTCGGCAATGCCTGCTCTAAACCAGAAATTCTCAAAGGGGGGATAGCCCAAATCCCCCTCTGTCGGGGAGGAGCTTGAGGACCTCTGCTCTAAACATATCAACAGTAATTTATACATAAAATTGTCCAGATCCTCAATGTAGAAAACTTGAGGAAACATGCAATCGTGATAACCCAGATTGTTGCCATGGATGTTGCACACCTACCAACCCTATTATAATTCGTAATGTGGATGGGAAAATTCTGTCGAGAGGAATGGCATGGTCTAATAGGGCATTCGCGAAATATGTGTGCATAAGACAAGCTGATTTAAGCATGATACTTGGCGTGATTCATGATGATCCCTACCGACAAACAAATGACTATG
>JAQGBD010001544.1:0-15175 GCA_034698165.1 Punctoribates punctum | reverse complement strand
GTTGCAAATGAGAGACACTTATCTGAAAGTCAAGAGAAATACAAATGAGTGTAAAACCAGAATCAGATCTGTTGTGATAATACCGAGAATTGGAATCAGGAGAACGTGAAGGTGGAGTACGGGGTCGGCCGCCATCCCTCACATGTCCGTCACGTCCGCTGCGTCTTACGGGTGTCGCCGAACGACTTCGTGACCTTTGAGAAGAAGATAATCAAGAAGTGAAGTGAAGACTCGATGGAGACATCAATTGATGCGAGACTTTAATGGACTGACGCTATGGAAGGGAATAGGATTTGATTCGACTCTAATAGACTCTAATCGAAGAGAAAAGTTGTCATTCGAGTGGAGACTAAGTTTGAGGGAAGTGTTTGTGACATTCGATTCAGAAGGTGTTCGACAATCACTGACACGAGGCGTGCGATCGTTGCGATGGCTGTCGGATGGCATTCAAGACAAATACCACAATAACACCGCCGAAGAGATGTCGGAATAACTAATAAGTGATTATCTTTCAAATGAATCGCATATTTTCGATGTCATTGAGAATCAAATTCAAGCAATTCTTAAATCGTTTGAATCGATTGACTGACAAAAAAGAATCAATTGTTTGACTTCTTGTTTGATCTGTTCGGCAGAGTTTCGATGAGTGGTCGGGAGTCAAGTCATTAGAGACTAATATAAATTCATTGACCGCTTTGTCTGGCATTAAGAGTGCGGACGAGTTATCCCTTAAAAGCAATTGTTTTGAACTCTGGTTCGCTATAAAATATGTGGTCTTATGTCAGAAACCAGTCATTGTTTCAGACATTTTCAGACATAGTATTAGAAGATTGGCGTCGAATACAAGTGTCTCAGATATGGAGGCAGTGTTTGAAGTAATTGTTTGTTTGATTGGCATTCAATTGATTTGCGCTAATGATTGAAATACAAAGAAATCTTAGCCTTAACTCAAAAATTAATTTAAAACCAAATATGAAAATAGAGTTTTAGTAAAATTCATATCAAATATCAAACTATAGTTAATTAATAACTAATTATCATAAAAAACAAATACTTAGTCTTAAAATGAGTTGAGATATAATGCAAATCACTATTAATTAATTGATAATCACTTTTGAATAAAACAATTAAATAAAACACTAAATCATTAATGAATTTCCTTCAAAATACCGCTCAGTTTCTCATACCTGGAGTAACGCTTTCGCCGGTAGTCGTCTCTGTAGTCATCACTTCTTCGGGAGTCTCTGTATTCTCCTCCTCGTCGAGGCGGAGGACCTCTTGATGAAGGACTCCGTCCTCTATATCCGCCGCCACCGCCGCCATAGCGGTCGCCTCCACGCCCACCGTATCTGTCCTTATCGTGTCGGGTCCTACCGGTGGACATCTCGACGCGCACTCTTCGCCCGCAAATCATTCTTAAGATAATAAAAACAATATTTCAATAAAGAGATAATCAAATAATCGAATTGAAGACAAAGCGTTGAATAATGGACTGAAAAATCGATATCCGATTCATTGGCCGACAAATGGATTACATTAACGATAATAAAACATTTGAATCAATCATTTGGTTCAATGCAATAACCATTTGAGGAAATAGTCTTTTCCTCCATTAATCCCTTCAATCGATCCTTACTTTTGGTCATCAAATTAAATAATAATCGAAATAAAAATAAGCCCTTTATTTGACTCTCAATTAAAAACTAATTAATTTACTTTAAAATTAATTAAAATAATTGAATCGAAAGACTTTCAGAAAAAGTTAATCAAAAATATGTTTGAAATGTCTAAAAGTGGATCAAATGAGAGAAGAGTTGACGCGAATAGAGATCACATGGAAAAGGAGTGTCTGATTGTCTTACTTGCCGTCGAGGCCACGACAGGCCTCCTTCGCATCTCTGGGGTCGTCAAACATAACGAACGCAAAACCGGGCGGATTAGTGGCCACCCATACGTTGCGGACTCGACCATAACTACCGAACGCCTCTTCCAACTCGTGTCGGGTGCCGTTTGTGCCCAATTCGCCGACATATACCTTACAGTCTATGGGACAGGACTCACGAAAACGGGTAGTCATTACTTATGTCACAACAAAATGCTTTCGATTAAATAAATATTAATTTGAATAACAATTTGAAAGCAATTTATTTATTGATTTCTATTGTTTTCTCTAAAACTGAGACGAAATGAAATGCAATGAAATGAACTCCAAATCAAGTCTTCACACGAATCGAGAACACATTCATTCAAAGCATACAATTATTTACTCTTTTTTGTGGACAATAACTGAAAAAAGGGATTCATTTGTCATTAGTTTGAGCCAAGAGTTCAACAAATAATTTAAACGTTTGCCAAACGAGGAGTCATTCAAATACGACGTCTCATCACAAATATATCACTTTTATTGAGTTTTTTTTATGAAATTCAATACGATTTTGACGTTTATTCACAGCTAATGATTATAATTAATTATATTTTAATAGATATATAATTACTTTAATTCTTTTTAAATATTA
The DNA here is from genome assembly GCA_034698165.1 of Punctoribates punctum. Classification (NCBI taxonomy): domain Eukaryota; kingdom Metazoa; phylum Arthropoda; class Arachnida; order Sarcoptiformes; family Punctoribatidae; genus Punctoribates; species Punctoribates punctum. Next base: position 12,659 of record JAQGBD010001544.1, on the reverse strand, counting down.
TATTTTAGCTAACATTTAATTAATTCTCAATAGACATAGGGATGGGATGAGTCGGTGCTATCATTAATTTAAGTTAATTAATAAAAAGGACTAATATTGGAGGCAATAAATATACGTCAAAACGAAACCTTTCCTCAAAATCAGGCCTTAAATGAAAAACAAAATTATTCACAAAATATTAAAAATGTTTAAAAAGAGGAAAATTTTCAAATTAAAGTGATTTCAATCCTTTTTATATCTCTTATAACTCGTTATTAGTTTATATCTATTGATAGCCACCAAAAGCATAACCAAATTGACGACATATATCGCAACACAAACTATACACAAGTTTTTTAGAATAAACGCCAAAATATATCCCAAATAAATTGATCCGACATTTGAGACGAAAGCGTTCAAAATGTATACTTTGGTGAGGAATAGGCTGTTGTGGGCGACGTTCCCTATTATCAGTTGAATCAAATAAAAGAGTAGTCCGTAGACAGGATTCGGGAGATTAAACGGTTCGGGAAGTATTCCAAAGCCAGACCCGTATCTGTAAAACAAAATTATATGAATACAAGAATCATCTAAATTAGTGGTAAAATACTTCGAGAGAAATACTTTCGTACAACTGATGTACGAATTGATGTCACAAAAAGCGTTATGTCTTTTGTCGTTTTCGTGCAATACTTCCAAATATAATGAATAGAAAGACAACATTAACCCAAACGATGAGATGAGCGACAAATAAATCGTATTCTTCGACAGTCTATGGATCAGCTCTTTAGTGGAAACCATTACTCAACAATTTTAGAGGAAATTAATTTATTGTTTGGACAGCAAATGTGTTGAGTAATCAATTATTTAGTTATTCAATGATTTAACAATTATTTAAGTTTTTTTTTGTATCTATCAATACTTGGGAATCGAGATAATAGCTATCAAAATAAGATAATCTTGGTTTTTAAAGTTCAATTTGAGGCCAAACTGCTCTCTATTCACAATATTTTTTGTGGTTTTTAAAAGTGTTGACAAATTATTAAACCCTCAAAATCACAGCTACTTATGAAAACAAATGTCTTAAATGAGGAATAAGTTAATACAAATAGCATTCAAAAAACCCAATTTCCTGCATATCGTTTCTAAAAAACAACTTATCTGCAAATTAAGTTAACCTGTTATTCAATACAACAATTTGTTAGGTAATTGAGGGGTTTCTATAGAAACCACACAAACGTAAGTGAAGCACATGTTTCACACAAATCCAAAAACTTAGTTACAATTAAGCAATACTTAAAATCGTTTGAAATATTCAGTTTTATTGGAATGAATTTATTTAATTTTAATTAATCACATTTTTTATTCATTATTTGAAATAAAATTAGTGTTTTATTTCAATTTCACTAGAATTGAGCAAGATCACTCACATTCTTTGATTTAAAGGGTCTAATTTGTAAGCAGAAAATGTAACGTTTTTGAGGATACTCTCACTTTAAATGTTTTGAAAACATGTTTTGAAAGTGTGTTTTAAATGAATGAAAACTCAATTTAAGAGTTAAATTAAAGCCCTATTATTGAGACCTAATTATTAATTTGTTGATAAAATGTTACCAAAACCAAAGTTTGATTTGAATCCGCGGCCGACTTCGGTAAATAGTAGTCCTGCGCCACAAACGGGACGGACGTGGTTTCAATACAACCCGAGTCAAACACTGAATCAACCATTTGTTAGCAATTCTCCTAATTATGGCCAAAATTATTCAAATCAAAGCCGTCAGACATTAAACAATAATTTTTCTCCCGTTTGGTATCAAAACAATTTCAACTCAAATAATGTTAATAATGTTTGGAACGGATTTAATAATCAAAATAACGTTAGATTTAACCAAAACTATGGAAAACCACAACACTATCACCGAAATGAATATCAAAACAAGAGATTTAAAGATAATAATAATAATAATAATTTTAACACTAATTCCAACAGTAATTCAAATGGAAGTAAAAAGTCATTCAATTGCGACACTTGTTGTCGTTGGTTCCAAACTGAAGACCTTTACAATCAACACATTAGTGAACACATTTTGGTCGGTATTATCTCATTCTCATTAAAATTCATATAAATTATCCCTTTTTCTGATTTGAAGTGTGGTTTAGACGAATGCAAATTCAAAGCACATCCCAAAGTGATTGAATCCCATCAACGGATGCAACACTTCTGCTTCAAAGACAGAACTGTTGTCAAAAAGTTTATGAATTTAGAGACAGAGGAAGACATCGAAAAATGGAAAGAAGAGCGCAAAAGAAATTTTCCCACAAAAGACAATATTAAGAAAAAACAAGAAATTATTGAAAAACAGAGATTAGAAGCCATTGAAGAGAAAAACCGATTGAAACAAATCGAAGACAAAAGAAAAGAAGTTAACGAAAAACAAATTAAAGGAAACGATAAAACTTCTGACCAAAAGTCGAAGAAAAATAGAAAGTCATCGAAAGGAAAGGGAAGACCAAAACTAATGAACACTTGTAATAGAAACAGAAGACTAACTCTTTTCCAAAAAGTAAAGACATTTCACAAATAATTGAAACTTTTGACTAAATTTTATTTATTTTTCAGCTAATGATGAATGAAATACAAGAAGAAAACGAACAAAAAGTCACCGAAAAAGTGGAAAATAGTTTAAGAGAAGATTGATTTGGATTTTGAATTCATGTTTAGATAATAACAATAATAATCAGTTAATTAATAATTTCTATAATTGTTTTGATTCAAAATTAATTATTTTTCGATTAAACGTTGGAATGATTTACGAAATTTCAAACCAAAGAGAAATCATTTATCGGTTCAGACATTTCTACGTCCGTTCCATGAATGGAGGCCTCGATTTCGTTCCTGTATTTGATCTGCAACTCTGCGAGGGTTTCCACATCAGTTCCTTCGGTCAACAGAGTCTTCAAAACTGAGGCCAATTTATAGAGAATTCTATCAATTTCTGTGAATCCTTCGCTTATTAGTGCCTAAAGTTTATAACAAATTAAGTCATTTAATCACAATTTGATTGGATTTCCGTTTGATTACTGGGTTTTGTATATTATTAAGAGTTATCGCAAATTCTTGGGCTTTGGCCAAAATCTTTGGATTCATTGCCGTAGAGTTAGCCATTCGTAAGCCATAAAACGACTCTTTTGTGACACCGCTTTCCAAAACATGTGTGAACTCATATGTCTCGCCCTCCTGTCCCTCATTCTCGTGTTTGACATCAAAGTAGTAACTAATGGACAGAAGTGAAGCGAATAATCGATTAAATATCTAATGAATCGATGAATACTTAGAAACGTTTAGATAAAAGTTTTCGAGTTTTGTTAATTCAATGAAATGTGTGGCCAATAGAGAGAACGCATTTGTTTGAAGCAAATGCTCGCAAATAGCGAAACAAATGCCAACCCCTTCCTCAACACTGGTTCCGCGGCCCAACTCATCGATTATGACCAGAGAACTGTCCGACAGATTTTTCAAAATATAACTCATTTCTCGCATTTCAACCATAAATGTCGAGGAATTGGTTTCGATTTCGTCGTTATTTCCGATTCGAGAAAAGATTTTATCGAAAATTCGAAACATTGCGAACTCCGCCGGAATGAAAGATCCGATTTGTGCCATCACTTGATGTAATGCCAACTGTTTGAGTAGAGTTGACTTTCCGCTCATATTAGGACCCGTTATGACCAAAAAGTTGTTGTCTTCCGATAAGAACTGAAAAATATTTCGATTAATTAATATAATTATAGTTAAGTCAATAGTAATTACAATATCGTTGGGAACCGGCTTTTGGTTGAGTACTTTCTCCAGAATGGGATGCGTTCCCTGTTTTATGGCGATATAGTCACTGAATTGTGGTCTCACATAATTTCCGAGAGCGCACTGACTCGCCAGAGAGTAAACCACATCTAATTTGGAGACAACTTCTGCCAAATTATAGAGACATCCGACCGATTGGCGAACGTTTTCAATCAAAAGAGTGATTATTCTATTGGAGAATAAGTAGATAAGTATTTGTTTTAATAATATTCTGAGCGATACTAACGAATCGCTCATTAAATAGATCTCTTCGACGGCAGAATTGATTCGATTATTTTTGTTAATCAACTCTTGAGTCGTGAAATTAATTGTCTTTTTGTTGAAAACCATTTTTATGAACTCTTTTGGAAACTGAAAGTCTCTTTTGTCGGCCTTTTTGGAGTCGATTTCCATGTGATAGCCTCTGCTTGAGGTGTAAACCGATTTAATTGTAAGCAATTCCTTGCATTCCTGACTATAGCCTTTGATTATATTGTATATGTCGTCAATTGACTCTGAGTAGGCGTCCCGAGCGATGTCCAGCAGAGCATTTAATCCCTTTTTAAGGGCCGAACACTTTTCGAGTTTCATTTTGTGTCCGCTCTTCGAGTAATTACAGTCTTCTGATATGAATTCATTGATAGCATTCACAATAAGAAGGAACCGCTGGTCACTCAGCACTTCTAGATATCCGTTAAACACTTTGCTTTCACACAAAACTAAAGTATCGACAACGGGTCCAATCAGTGATAGGATGTGCTTTAGAACAAGAATGCACTCAATTTTACGTTCGGCGGCTTTCATATTAGGCTCAGGGTTTTTGTAGGTCTGAACCAAACACGAGATGACTCTTTCGATTTCAATTCCCGAGAATTGGTTGAGAAGTGATCCCAAATCGTCGAACAACGCCTGAGAACTGACTATGGCTTCAATCATATCGAGTCGGCACTCAATTAGCTTCATATCAGTGAAGGGTTGCAATAGATTTGAGCGCAACAGTCGATGACCCGAACGAGTCTTTGTTCTGTTTATTGTACCCAACAGTGACTCAGAACTCTTCGGATCATTCAAATTGACGACCAGTTCCAGGAGTTTGGCTGTTGTCGAGTCTATAGTCATTGTGTTGTCGGCGCTCTTGAACTGCACTCTCAGTGATTTGGGCGCATATGTCAGGCGCTCAGTGGTCTCCAAATACTTGAGAAGAGCTCCGGCGGCGGCCAAACAGTAATACTTTCCCTTAAGTTGTATATCAATTGTGGCGCAATCTTCGCACCGAAGCTTATGAATCAGTTCCGAACCTTTTAGACATAACTAATGCTATTAAACAAAATATGTGCAAAACTGAGACAAACCTTCGCATTCATTGAAAGACTTTCGGTCGATGTCTTTGATAAAGAGTCCCTCCAATTGATTGGACATAACTTCGAGCAAACGGTTGTTATCTTTGAAGAAAGTGTTGGGAATCAGGAAAACCGACGGTTGATATCCAATGCATTTGTTTCGCAAACTCTCGTAATTCGAGTCATCTGTGAATTGACTCAACTCGAGCTCAGGTCTGTACAGATCGACGGCCGCCACTCCTATCGTCCCCTTCGAATGACCGGTGCCTTCAGTGACACACATAATGACCGCCGACTTTTCGGTCGAAGTGGTCGCAGAAGTGAGGCTATAGTTTGGGTCATATAATGTCTGTCTTCTGAACGGCTGTTGCGGAGTCCGACTCGACTCAGACCTCGAAAAGTCTGTTCGTCTGAATGGCGCCGAAGGACTCGGATTTGGAAATCTTTGATTAAAGTAAGAAAAGCTTTGATTGGAAGTACTCTCAGAGCGAAGGAATCGGTGCGAAGAAGAACTCGTTCTCTGATAACTCGGATAACCGGCGTTTGAAGAGTTTAAGTACACTGAAGACAAACAAATGGATTAATTATAAAAAGCAAATCAATAATCAATAAAATGATTACAATTCAAGAAATTTGGATTCATTTTTGTCACTATTTTTGATTAAATCAATGTTTTCTCAAAATATTAATTGTTTTCCGAATAATAAAGAATTAGAACTCAATTATCAATGAATTTATACCTTAAATCAAAATTCAGTTAACATAACATTAAAGTCAAATGAATTGAATTCTAATGCAATGCGTAATAAAAACCAAATAACTGTTGAAACAAATGAATTGTTTTATGATTGAAATTGTTTTCAAAGTTTTTTTTTTTTAATAATTTGTTTCTGTTTTTAATGATTTTCTTCATTTAATTTTCACCAAAAGAGTCGCAAAACTCTTAAATTATTAGAAAATTTCCCAAATTTATTGTCTTCGAAGAAATTGAAAACAATTGTATTTTGTAGACTCGAAACTATTGGTCAGACCAATGGTCAGACCCTAAAGACCCTAAACTTTCAAAAGAGATGAGGAACTGAAAGCACAAGAGATCTACTTTTGATAATTGATTTCAAGGTTTCTCTATTTATAGACCTTTTGACCAATACTTTGACAATAGTTCTGAAGGTCAGCAGCAAAGGGAGGAAGGGTTGGGTTATGGCCTTATGGGTCACTTCCATAGAAAGCATAGACTAAAAAAAATGAATTCATTGGAATAACTAAGAGTCAAATCCTGTCCAATGGATGACTATCTTCTCCAAAGGCGTCAGTCTTTTATGCTGTCAGACAGACAAACCCCTGTCCAGTCTCTGAGTGATTCCCTTTAACTGGTGTCCGTTCCTCACTATATATTGCTTTGTGTTGGACTCACTTTCTTTAGTCGTTTCTGGAGTTCAAAGTATTGAGAACTGAGTTCAAAATGATTTACTTTTACTTATTATGTTTGTTAGGCTGTGCTTTGGGCCAACTGTCCCCCAATGAGACCAATCAAAATAATTGGGTATTCGATGAAACTTTTATCCAACTCTTTCTAAATTTATGATAAATTAATTTAAAATAGGAGCAGGATACACCCGCTGCTCAATATTTAGGGTTACCCTCAGTTGGTTCGAGCGAAGTGGCAAAGGAAGTGGCAAATGAGCGTGCTACTTTCTCCTGTTTGGGTCGCCGCTATGGTTATTTCGCAGACGTTGATAACAATTGTCAGATATTCCATATCTGTCACCCGTCGGTGGCAACCAATGGAGAGCCAGTGATCTATCAGTTCACGAAATACTGTCCGAAGTCGAGTCGTTTCGATCAGAAACAGTTGTCGTGTGTCTCAGAAACTGACCCCAAACTGATTCCATGCGGTGATTCAATTCGTTACTATCCCTCAACTGAGGAACGTTTGGCAGAAGTACCGATACCTGTCTCGACGCCGGTTAGAGCTCTCAAACTGAATACTATTATTCTTATCTTATTCTCCATTTTCTACAGATTGGCCAACAATTACCAGAAGTGGACCAAAGGGTTGAAGTGAGTTATAATCGATTCACAAGTTTTTCAAAGAATTAATTTTATATTCAATTAAAAGCCGGTTGTATTGGTTGAGTCACGACCACAACCCCTCCCCGTTGAGGGTGCTCAGACAGAAGTTCGCGCCGAGAATCAAGTAATTCCTGCAATGACTGCCGATATAAGTGAAATCCAGTCTCAACCTATTCCCGAAGCGGTTGCACTGCCTGTTGGGGAACAAAGAGCTCAACCAGTAGTTCAACCATTGCCTGAATCACCAGTTAATCAAAAAGTAGTGCCTCAAGATTTAGAACTTGTGGTTCAGCGGCAATCAGAACCGGTTGTTGAGTCCGTTGCTCAGAGGACAGACCCTCTACCTGTCCAGAAACCAATTATTGATCAAACCGTTGTCCAACAGAAGACGGAACAAGTCGTTGAACCCATTGTCCAACAAAAGACAGAACAAGTCGTTGAACCCGTTGTCCAACAGAAGACGGAACAAGTGGTGGAACCCGTTGTCCAACAGAAGACGGAACAAGTCGTTGAACCCGTTGTCCAACAGAAGACAGAAGAAGTCGTTGAATCTGTTGTTGAGAGGGCCGAACCCATTCCAATTGAAGAGCCAACTGTTGTAGAACCCGTTGCTCCTCAAACACCATTAGTGAAAGTGAGGACTATTGAGTCCATTTCACAGCAAAAATCCATTCCATTAGTCCAACCGGTAGTTCCTGTCCCTCAAAGATCGTCTGTTAAACAGAATACAGTTCTCAGAAATACTAAGAGCCTGAGTAACAGAGCCATCCCTAAAGGTTACGTCACACCAGCACTTGCCTTAAGAGATACGCCACCGAATGTTATGCGAACACCACTTGGGGTTAAGTCTAACCTTAATTATGAGCGAACAGTCCCGCAATACATTGAGGGAAGTCAGCGTTTGGCTCAAGTGTTGTATATTCCCCGACAACTCCTCAATCAATACCAACCTTTGGGTCAAACTCCGCGAGTGATTCGTCCCAACTCTCAATACTTGTCAGCTGTGAATCGCAGTCCAATTTTGGTGGGACAGCAACCCATGTATTACATTCCAATTCAAACTTACAATTATCCATCAGTTCCTCGTTATCTGAGGGCTAATATTCAGCCCAATGCCGTCCGTTCCCTATAGAATGCTGTCTCCTCTTACAAAAAAACACTAAAACTCCTTTACTTTAAAAGTTTGCAAAAAATAAATAAAAACGATTTACTCATGACTTCAATAATTTATTTATTTTAAAATATTTTCATTTATTAATAATTATTTTCAAATTTGAAGAAAAATTTTAGATTTTATTCATAACTGAATTGTAATCAAAAAGATTTTAGAAAATATCAGATTCTTGAGCTTGCTTCATTCACACTATCAGAGAAGCATTGAATGAGTTTCAATTTTTCAAACTAGTTTTAAAGTGAAGAAGTTATCTAGGTTCATTTGAATAATTTGACGAAATTATTTATTCTAATGTCATATTTTTAATTAATTTATAACGTTTACAAATCCCTAAAGAATTAGCCGGACTTTTGAAAAAAATCAGTCGTCCTCTACCTCTATACAAATCTGTTACACAGGTGTGGGCTTCGATTGATTTGGATCAGCCTTAAACTTACATTTTTATAACTGTAGAAGTTGTTGGGATTCCTATAATCCTTTTATCATTATATTTGATATTTCTCCATATTGACAGTGAAAGGATATGTGCCAGGGTGTTATTTACTTTGCAAACAATATTGACAAGAATTGATAACTTTCATTCATGTGTCGCTCAGTTTAATCACTTGGAAACAATTGATTGAAAGCATAAAGACCTTCATATTGGAAACCTATGCCACTAATGTCTCTGATTTGTGTCAGTTATCAGAGAATCTACGGTTCAATGTGTGAAACCAATTATCAGTTATTCTGAAGACATATAAAAAGTCTTTCGTTTCGATTAAAAATAAGTTCGGGAATAATGGACTCCAAGGCTATTATTTTGGTTATTCTTCAACTATTTGTGGCCAACACTCTATGCGATGGCCTAAACTCTCGTCTCGACTGTTATATCGAAAGTAAATTAATTCAAATGTTTTAAACATTTTAAAAATTCTCATTCTTTTAGACGAGTTTCAAATAAATGAGGGCAACTGCAAAGAGCGACTCTGTATTTGGGATTCCGAACACAGAGCTCCAGGAATTCCCGGCTGTTATATCGATATCGAAAAGGTTGGATACCATCTCGTGGGTGATGTCAAGAAGAAAGCGTCCGGTCTGGAGGCTGACCTCAAAGTGAAAGACACGGCACATAAACTACTAAAATCTTCGCCACAAATTGAAAACTTGAAACTTTCGGTCGACTACTTGACCGACAAAATCCTGAGATTCAAAATATTTGATGCAAAGAATGCCAGATATGAGGTTCCCATTGGTTTTGATTTAATAGAGAAGGGGGTGAAAGAGGAGAGTGAAGACAAAAGAAAATATTCTGTAGATGTGAAGGAAGACCCAAAAATTGGTTTCCAGTTAACTATTGAGAGAAAAGATACGAAGAGTAAAATGTGAGAAATTGTTGGAAGAGTTCATCAATTTTATAGTTATTTGTTTTAGTTTCGATACTTCTATCGGAGGTCTCGTATTTTCTGATCAATTCATTCAATTGGCGACAAGAATGCCCTCAAAGAATATCTATGGAATGGGTGAAGTCACTCATAAGAGTTTCAGGCATGACCTCAATTATAAGACATGGCCTTTGTTTGCGAGGGACCAGGGCCCTGGTGATGTAAGACTCGAATTCTCATATGAAAACTATAAATGAATTTGTAAATATGTGTGAACAGCACGAGGTCAATTTGATGGGTGTCCAACCATTTTACACAGTCATCGAAAGTGATGGAAAGTCTTTTGGAGTTCTATTATTGAACAGCAATGCAATGGGTTTGTGGTCTCTTCTCTTTTAACTTCATTCATATTAATCTTCTGACAGAATATACTCTTCTGCCTGAACCGGGTATATCTCTTAAGAGCGTCGGAGGAATATTTGATTTCTTCGTTTTCGTTGGCGACAATCCCGAAGAAGTCGTTGAATTGTATACATCTCTTGTGGGCCGGACTTTTATGCCCCCGTTTTGGGCACTTGGTTTCCAACTGACGAGATATGGCTATCAAAATGACGAAGAAGTAAAAAGAATTATTCAAAGACAGCGAAGTGCGAACATTCCTCTGGTAATAGCCATCAGTTTGTTCTGTAATCTCATTCATTCGTTTTATAGGACGTGATGTATATCGATATCGATTATATGAATGTCTTTCGGGACTTCACTTATGACAGAAATGCATTCAAAAACTTACCACAACTGATGAGTGACACAAAGAAAGATAATATTCGGTGGACACTGATATTGGATCCGGCGATTGAAGCGGACACCAAATACGATGCATTCGTTGACGGATACAAAAGCGATGTTTACATGAAATGGCCTAAAAATGTCTCACTTTCTGATCGACACAACCCTTCGAATACACCTAATGATAAAGATGTGTATTATGGGAAGGTGTGGCCCAATGGTCCTGCTGCATTTCCTGACTTTCTAAAACTTTCAACTGAGGAGTGGTGGGTCAGGCAGGTCAAGCTATTGCACCAAACACTGCCCTTTGACGCCATTTGGATCGTAAGTTATTTCCAATTTGATTATATTCTTAATTAAAGTTTTACTTGTAGGACATGAATGAGCCAGCTAGCTTTGTTTCGAACTGCCCTCAAAATAAATACGACTTTCCTCCAATTAGAATAAGTAAAGTCGCAAACTTCTAATACTTAGCTAGTTACTCAATTTGATTGTTTAGGGCCAATGCTTGGGGGCAGACAGTTGTCATCGAAGACCGCGTGTATGACTCTTCTTCAGGGAGAGAAGAACCAGTATTTGCATTATGACGTCCATAATATCTACGGATACTCTGAAACCATTGCCACTCAAAAGTAGTATTCAACGAAAAATCGATTTTTAACAATTAATTTATTTGACACAAACACAGAGCCGTTCAGTCAACTACAGGCAAAAGGGGTTATGTGTTGAGTCGCTCCACTTATGTGGGTTCGGGTCAGTTCGGTGCTCATTGGTTGGGAGACAACAACTCTCAGTGGTCTAATATCGCCCATTCCATTATTGGTGTCCTCGAATTCAATCTCTTTGGCATTAATTTTGTGAGAATTTAACCAAATATTGAAAATGAGTTATCGATAATTCAATAATAAGGTGGGGGCAGACATATGTGGTTTCATTGGAAATGCCAACCCTGATATGTGCCGTCAATGGTCACGTTTGGGAGCTTTCTATCCATTCAGTCGTAATCATAATAACAGAGGAAGTATGGAACAGGATCCGGGTGTTTGGGCCACCAGAGGCAACCCTGAAGTGACAGAAGCTGCGAGAAATTCACTCAGAATGCGTTACCGTCTCCTCCCTTATCTCTATACCTTATTCTTCCACTCGAGCACTAAGGGCTCAACAGTTGCCAGACCTCTGGTTCATGAGTGGCCTAAAGATGAAAACACTGCAACCATTGACCAGCAATTCCTTTGGGGCAGAAGTCTTCTGATTTCTCCACTTATTCATCAGGTGAGACATAACATAGATTAGAAAACATTTTAAATTGACTTTTGTTTTATTAATTGAAGAATCAAAAGGAAGTGAAGGCATACCTCCCCCCAGAAGAACTCTGGTTTGACCTCAACAATGACCTCAAATTGATGACAAAAACAGGCAAAGTAACGATTCCCGACTCACACCCCACTGGTCCCCCTCCCCTTCACTTGAGAGGCGGTGCCATTATTCCAATGACTAAATCGGATAATCTGACGACCACTTCGTCAGTAGCTTTCAATTCATTGAATTTAGTTGTGTTGCCGTCAAAAACAAAGTCCGCTTCGGGAGACCTGTTTTGGGACGACAAGGAATCCATCGGAACCATAGAGAATGGAAAATACAATTTCTATGAATTCAAACTAAACTCTGACTGTAGTCTCGATCTTCTTGTCTCAAAAAGTGGTTATTCCTCTCATCCAAAGATTGAGAGCATAACCATTGCAAACACTCAACACTCTGGCGGACACATCACTGCTTCAGTCGACGGCAAGACTGTGACCGCAACCCATAACAATGGACTGACTCTACTGTCACTCGATTTGTCTTTGGATAAGAAACACCGAATCCAATGGAAAGACAATCAAAAATGCAATTTATTGTAATCTTTGTTAAAATTGATGAGAATTTTATAAAATATTTAATGAATTGAAATAAAAATCATTTTCAAAGAGAAACCGAAAGCATTAAAATTGTAATATTCTATAATAAGAGACCAAAGAATTCATATACACTCAAACCCCCATAACTTCATATTCCTTAAATTCCAAACCTCCTCAATTTCCCCAGAATAGTCTGACCCAAGT
>JAQGBD010001543.1:0-15180 GCA_034698165.1 Punctoribates punctum | reverse complement strand
GTGGTCGTTGTCGGCAAGGGGAACCACATGCAGCAGCAGAAGAAAGAGCAAGAGAGAGAGAGAGAGAGAGAGAGAGAGAGAGAGAGAGAGGAGGGGGAGAGTACTCGGAGGACTCCCACACAGTTGTCATAGATTTAAGTGGTATTAGTGTTGTTACAGTTTTAGAGATTCTATATTTTGATTAAAACTGCCTACAAATGCAATTATCTAAAGGGCGAGATCTCATTTCCTACCTATGAAAATGAACAGAACCGGCGCACAGCCAGAGGAACAACAGAAGCCAAGAGAGTCTCAAAAATAATAGTCATTATGTATTGACTCTAATAAATCACAGTTCCATTGAATCGACTATTTTTGCAAACACTGTGAGAAAAAAAACTCAGAAAAATATTATTTAGTATTTTGTAATTTGCTTTACAATTGGCTTTTGAGACGTGAATTATTGCCTCATCAGCACAACCGCTCAGATACTACTCCACAGAAGCACTGGTTATGAATCTATGATAAATGGCTTTCCTCTCAGCGCTCACTAAAGGCAGTGTAGTATCCGATTGAAAAGGTGGCACTTCTTAATCACAAGCCTCTCCTCATATACTTTCCTTATTTAGTGAAGCCGTCACTCATATCGCTATTAAATCTTTAGATTATTTTTCATTATATCCGAAACAATTGGTTCCTCTCTTAGGCTCACAATTATTCTCATATTTTCCCAAATAATTCACAACAAATGACTAAAACGACAGATAATAATAATAGCAGTTCTGACAGAACCTGGTATTCAATTCTGTGCTAAGAATAAACCAATTAATTCAGTAATAAATTTACATAAATTCAAATTTTAATCTCTGATTCCAAAACTCCTTTTTCTAAATCCAATTGAAAAATGAATTAATTTTCTCTCTTCGGAGAAATACTATGAATGGAAATAAACTTTTTTGGCTTTTAATAAATCATTGAAACACAATAGGAATACCATATGTTGAGGCGTTTTTGTCCGCTCAGAATCAATGCCTTTTACAGTCTGTTATACACTGTTTATGTATGACTAGAGAAGCACTTCCTTTCGTACCGCAATTCCTTCACTCCTCTCCTTTTTGAGGGGTAGTCAGGACAGTGAGAGATACAATTATTTCTGTCTTCAAGACAACTGAAATCCCTTTTAAGTCCTGTGCGCTGATTGAGTGCTCAAATCATATGGCAGTGGATACATAAATCAATCTTGTTTAAAATTCTGGTTGAAAATTAGACATAACTTTGTGCAAACTCATAGTTCTTGGCTATGGTTGGGGTTATTCTACAGTTAATTAATCTAATTTTCATTGAATATGTATTTTTGAGGCGAAATGTTTTGGGCACAGAATTTGATGCGAGAATTCAATTATTAAATTAGTTTAATATGAGTTGAAATACATATTTATTGAAAGATATGTTCCGCACGAAAACATTTTGTGAATATATTTTCCCTCTCTTTTGTATATATTATGAGTGCATCACTCAGTTTGAAGTATAACTTATATAACGAAATATAAGCCAAAGTATAAGCCAAGTGTATAATCAAAAAAGTAATATCAGAATCAGAAGAACAAGCGATTGATGGCAAACGAGAAGAAGAGCTCAAACTCGGGTCTCATAACTACTTCAGAGATTTTGCTCCTTATTATTGGTGTAATCATTAATTTTTGTCTCCAAACTAACTGACAATTTTTAGATCTATTTATTGATTTTGCAGATACTCTAACATTACGAGTAATGTCTTTGTCTTCTACTCGTCTAACCCTCGCCTTTAGATCACTGTGAGACAGAAAGAAAATAATAAAATATAAAATAAAATTAGTTGCGGAGGAATAACTGTGCGGTGCTATACACGCCAGTCAGGGCACAGACGTCTATCAGAGCCATACTCTCGCTATAAAACAGTTCAATAACTCAAAAGCAAAAGAATAGACTCACAGATAGAGATTGAAAAGAGTAGTAGTCTTTGCAGAAGAAGAAAAATTCAATTTATTCATCTTTTGATTTATTTGATACGAAGATAGATATATCAGTCGTCTCTCTCTCCCTTTCCCTCTCTCCTTTCCTCTCATAACTCTCCGTTTTCTGTGGATTTTCCGTATTTATAAACCGATAGTTACTGGTTTATAAACTCATATAAGTTTATAGAATAGAAAGGATGCCTAAAATTCGGAAAAAATAACTAAAAATTTCTTTTATAAGATAAAAGTAAATTTCTATTCGTTTCAGTGTTTTGTCTGATATTAGAGAATGAAATGATAGTTAATTCTGTTGAAGAAAATCCTATTTTCAATGCTATAAAATGAGAGAAATGAGAAGAAGAGAAGCGAAATAATAATACGAATCCAATTTTTTTCGTTACCTTTGCCTTTGTTTTGGCTCAACAGTAGAGCACAGCCTAAAGAATCGAAGGAAACGAATGGAAAGCAGGAGAAGAAGAAATTCATTTATTGATCTCAAAAGTTAAAGACTTTTTTCTCTCTCTGTTGTTATGAAGAAAGAGCCAGACTGTGCCCAATGAGTACCGGAACGAGTGATTCAGTATTAAACTTATCTCATGAATTAGACTCAAGAAAGTGATAAAACTCATAATGAAGTTCAGTTAAATATCGCAATTATCCGACCCTTTTCTCTGCCTTCACTACAAATAAGTCATTTGCTTTTCATTTTCTGTACTAATGTTTGTCATTCAATACAATACTCTTTTAACAAGAATAGGAAACTCTTCACTCATTTTTGTAAACCGGGTTATATTGGCCTCCATTCTGGTCCTCATTCTGTTCCGAATATAAGATTTCCAATGATTTCCAAATGTATTTACTATTGATTTCCTAATTAATTGATTCAATGGATTCGCTTTATTCGTGTTATTCAGACTAATTTAGTGGACACTTAACTTGAATTGGAAATATTCATCGATTGTTCTTGCTCTAACTGGTTTATAGATAAATTGCCTTGTCATTTTCAATCACAGTTGACGAGCAAACCATAAAAAATTTCTCAATATTTGTTTTTACAATAAATGTTTCCCTTAACTAAAAATCTTATTTTTGACAAAACCTATCGATTGTTTCGATTCTTGAAATAAATTTAATTCCAAAGAAAATATTCTGTCCTTCGGTTTGTGTCCGAAAGTAAACTAAACAAAAAGAAATCACTGACAAGAAATTGGAGAAATTGGAAGATATTTCACTTTAGTCCTGATGTTTATTTTGTTCTGTGTTTGTAATGGAAACCAATACAATAAGAGCCAAAAAATTCAATTTAATATAATCTTAGATTACTTTACATTTGATTTTGAAATTGAATCCAAACTTTTTTAGAACTTATCTCTGATTAAAAGATTTTTTTCCTTTTCTATATCGGAATCAAATGATCTGAAAAATAAGAATTCAAAGACGGGATTAATTCAAAGAACTACTTGTGTTCGATATTCGAGCGAATTCTTTGATTAATTCCTAACAAATCGAGATGAACTAGCACACACAGCATCCCTACAATGTTACAATGCCAGTTTCTATTCCCATTCCCAGTTTGAACACTAATTGAGCTTAAACAAATTCAAGATAAAAATATTGCTCAAAAAAGTTTTCTTTTTAATCAAATAATTAACAAGAAGCTTTATTATAGTAATGGCCCTAATAAGAGGGGGGAGCGTCAGATTACCCGATCCCAGTGACTCACATATTCTGATTAATTAATTGCTAGTTCTTAGCAATAAGTGTCACAATTTTGAAAGTCATTAGCAGATAAAACATTAGAATTAATCCGAACGGAGAGAAAAAATATATTAAAAGCAGTGAATCCATACGAATAGCAAAACATAGGAAAAGATTTTTATGCAAACAATCACCGAATGAATGAAAAGCTAGTGTTTTATCTGCAAATATTAACTAATGAGCCAACACTAGAGACACGACTGACTGACAGCACAGACAAAAAATCTTTAAACACAGCAAAAGTGGAAAAGAGTTAGGAGTTTACGCTTGGCTTCAAACAAGTCTTTGCATTGCATTTATATATCTCTTTGTCTGCGATTTTCCACTCCTTTTTCACATAGAAATTGTAGTTTAAAATGAATTAAATGAGGAAAAAATTAAATGAGAAAAACGGATAAAATTCTATAAATAAAAGCTAACAGTTCTCCCATTTTAGCCGAAAAAAAGAAGTAAAATAACAACTGATAAGGCATTGAATGAATTGAAATATTTTTCATTTTCCAATTGAATTTTCAGCTCACGATTCGGTGAATTTTTACCCCAAAATGTATTTATCCGTTGAATTCAAATGGATATAAAAGTCGACTCGATTTGAGTGAAGTATTTTTATTCTGAAGTCAAAGTTCTCTGGAATACAATATTTTTTACTCAAAGCCTCTTATATTAGAGTATTTGGGATTCGGTCGACTTTTTTCATGGCTTACAATACTTGTAGCGCTCTCTAACCCGACAGACGGGAAGACATCCACAGACTTGTGATGTTTGGCATTCGTACTGTTCTTCCATTTGTCTGTCGAACAGAATATTTGATAAATATATTGCAATATGTATTCAGTATTGCGTTAAAAAATATATTCAATTGAATTGATTTGAGTGAAAAAGGAATATATGGTTAGCGCCTGGAGAGGAATATATGGATTTAAATCGATTGCCATTGTATTGCATTGAATGCGATGTCGAAAAAAAGAGGAACGACTGAAGAAACACTCGTTGCGATTCACATGTGAAATACGAACTGTTCTGATGGATATGTTATATACAAAGTGATGCTTCGATGCCATCCATGGAAATGAGAGCATACATGGCATACATGGCATTACTCTACGACTAAACAAACCATTCACTCATCCCTTGCCTGACATTTGAGATCAAATTCTTTTTTCATTTTGCTTTTTGTTCTTTGGCTCCACTTTTCTCTTCAAATATCGGTTTCTATTTCTTTGTCTGGTTTTCGCCAAAAATATATCTTTGAGTGAAATATTGTTTTTCAAAGAGTAAAATAAAATTCAAGAAAAAAATCATTATTTTAGTCAAATAGCCATAAATTTCTATATAATATACTAATGGAAAGTCAGGACATAAAACATGTCTCCCTTTTATCCACTTCCAGTTGACTCCGGCTTTGATTTTAGTTTACAAGAATATAATTCTTGAATATTCTCCAATATGTCAATCAGAGTATAATTAGTGAAATATTCAAAGCATTTGTGAGGCCAGCCATCCATTGAATTGTTTGTCTGATTAAAGCGAAACAATTACCAAATGTTGGAATTTATTTATGCTTTCATTGCTTTTATTATCACTTATTATCTGAACAATAATTGCAATACATTTGGCGTCTCTTTCGAGCAGTTAGTTGTCCGCCAATTGTTATACCAATTCGGGTAAATGTTTTATAAGACTTGCATTGGAATTATTGTGCTGAGCTATTCTGTGCTCTTAGACAAAGAGATGATTTCATTAGTCCTTAAACACAACAAATAATGCGTTTACTGTCATTCGGATGACAATACGTGACGAAAGGCATAGCAACCGAACGGAACATAACTCATACATATTTAGGCAAAAGGCATCACAACTCCATCGCCTCATAACTGTTTCTATGGCGATATGGCTATGTATTTAATATATCCCAGTATTAGTTCATTCTGTGCCCAAACACACACAACCTGTAGACTGAATGTGAATCCAATTGACTGAACTTTTGTGGCCATTCAGATGAGGATTACATAAATTTAATGAAATCTCTCTCTCTCTCTCTCTCTCTCTCTCTCTCTCTCTCTCTCTCTCTCTCTCTCTAATCGCTCTCTCCACCCGCCCCCACATTTCCTGTGTTTATTTTAACGGCTCATCTAATTTTGCAGAAGATATGCAATTTTCAATTCGTTATTACAATATTTACTGAAAATTTATGAGTGAAATACACTTCTGTTTTCAGTGAAGCCTTTTTTTCGCTGAATTTCATTCAGAAATTTTGTGGAATAAATTCTTCGGAAAAATCCTTTAATCAAAACAATAAACAATATTTTCGATGATATGTAGAAAAACATGATTTGAAAGCTATTAACTGATGATAGAGAAGAGGCTTATCATTATTGAAATGAAACGCTTGAACTCATCCATCAACTATTGAATGCAAAGGCGGGAGAGAGAGAGAAAAGATTTTCTTCAATTTCTTGTAAACATATTCAACCGGAAATTGAATCCAAAGAAAACAATATATTATTGAAAGACATTAAAATAAAAAATTGTTTTTCGGGAATATTTTATTATTGATATTCTCCTCTGAAGACACAACTTATGGCAGAAGAAAGACGTCTTTTAGGCCCAGAATATGTCAAATTGAAACGAATTCAATATTTTTGCGATTTTTCACAATACGTTTCATCCGCTGATGTCTTCAATTACACGATTGAAATGTTTTAATAAAATGTTAATTAAGTTTAGGAAAAAACGGGAAAAACAAAATACAATTTCCCTCATTGGAAAAAAGAAGATAATTAACAGATAATATCTGTTTGGCTTTTGAAACCTGGATGAAAAACAAAATAGAGAATAAGCGGCGAAATGTCAAATAATTGGCACAAAAAATGAGAAATTATTTGAAACCAAAGCAAAGAAAAGGAAATAAATGGCGATATTTAGCGATCGCTTGCGGTTTAACTCAATTTAATGTTACAATAGTTGCAAGAGTGAGAATGTGCTAAAGAAAGGCCATTCAATTTAGGAAAGGTTTGACGAATGAAAAACGATTTCCAGCAGAAAATACTGTTTATATCATAGAAAATGAGAGACAGTTAGCCATCAAAAGGCAACTCAACTGCAGTGTAATGACGATAGAGATCACGAGTCGCTAATATTGATTCCATTCCTCTCTCTGTTTGATATTAAAGTTAAAAAAAAGTTTATTTACTCAAAACATTAATAAAAGTCTCTCTATATGTGAGGGTTTGCCGAATAGATGGTTAGTTATGAGACAGGACTGGCATCTGATATAACAGAGTGGTTGACAGAGAATCAAATAAATTAAGACATTTAGCTTTTTTAAACACACAAATAAATAGAGTACACCGAATGAGGAACGGTGTGAGTGAAAGTCACTCTATGAGTGATGGAGAGAGAGAGAGAGAGAGAGAGAGAGAGAGAGAGAGAGAGAGAGAGACCCGAATTGGAATTGTATTTAAAAAGTGGGATAATTAACAATCATATGGTATTGAGTGGAGAATAAAGTCATTAGATTTTAATATAAATTGCATTAAAATAGAGGTAACGCACAGTCAGTATTAGATCATTAATAGACGGAATGCATTCATTGCCTCTATTTATCTCAACTTCTTTTGTTTGCCATCTATTAGAAACAGTTCTCTCTCTCTCTCTCTCTCTCTCTCTCTCTCTCTCCCCACATCTCTCTCCATCTCTCTCTCATTTGTCCGGATGTTTACTATGCGTGCATATAATCGTTAGCAGTGTTTCCATTCATTTGCAATTTCTTGTCTTTATTTTAATCTCCGCCAACATATGTGTTATATTTAAAAATAATGTTTGAATTATATTAACGAAAGCATTCATAAACTTCATTAATATGACCACAGGTTGTATTCAAAGGAGCCGTTCGTATGAATGAACACAATTGGGAAGGATATGGATTGAGATGAATGCGGAGTTCCAAGTGATGTAGAAATCAAACTAAATATTTACTGTGCTTTTCATACTCTGTTTGTATTAACTTTAGTATAAATTTTTCCATTTATTTATTCCAATGATTTAATTACAAAATATATTCTCATCTCAATTGAGAATTGCTTTAAATTACAGTTCAATTGAAATGAATGGCAGACCAGAGAGAAGCCATCCCTTCACTCAATGCCATAATTAATCAATGTTTGGCACAAATCTCTTGCATTCACTTTAAATTTAACGATAAATTAGGCAATAAAACGACATCTGACCCGACACCGGACCGCCCAGACTGCACGACAGCACAAGTAAAATGCGATTAACAGTTTGTCTTCATATCGAGAGCCGGAATGCTATTGATTGCGAGGGTCAGGACTGTTGTGATGGTCGCAGTGCCACGACTTTGATATCTCAGACAAAGGCAATGAAAAACACCTCCTCTTCCATTAGTTCGGGGCTTTGCATCCCTCGCCTGCTCTCACTTTTTGCTCGAATTGACAATAATTTCTTTGAAAGTAGAATCAGATTCGTATACAATCATTAACGACATTTTATATTCGTTTTCAACGCATATTTCATGTATTTTACGCTCAACTGTCTCTCCTGTTCTCTCTCTCTCCCTCTCTCTCTCCCTCTCTCTCTCCCTCCCTCTCTCTCTACGGTAAAAATTGATGGAAATAATGACAGTAAGAATTGATGGAACCAATAATCATCACAAATACGATGATTGTATTCATAAGGCATGTGTCACAAAACTATTGTCACAACAGAACAAACCATACAAAGGAATCATTCTGAGCCCATCTGAGTGCACAGCCATAGTGATAGTCAGAGGAGAAGAAAAAGCACTAATCGTTATCTTGTGCCCGTTTTTCTTACCCTTCTTCTGCTCTTTCCCTTCAATTCATACAATCCATCAAATTTGTGTTTATATATATTTAACGCATTTATCGTTCATTTTTGCTCTGATCACAAAATATTTCATTTAACAGAAGAATATTCTGTGCGCTAATGATATGTAGTTATTATACATGCGATCATTTAAAATAACTAATCATAGCTATGGCTGAATGTGTCGATTAATAAATCATTTATATTGTTGTATAAGTACTGCAAATACAGAGCCAGAGTCGGAGCGCAAAGAGAACCATCCCTTCCAGCGATTATCAATATTTACATAAATCGCAAGGATTTTCAATAGACTCAGCCATAAGATTGAGGGAATAGTCTGTGAATAAGGAGAAGAATTCCATGTTTTCAGAGGAAGAAAGACTTTTCAGCACAGAATTGGAGTTTTCAATTGTCAACTCTGCGTACGTGACATGAAATTCGTCGTTAGGCCTCCAGAATATCAGTGCACAGCACAGCACAGTCGGGAAAGTGATCCACTGATTACGAGCGATGAGACTGTCGTCGGGAGAGTCTCTTCTCGTCTATCAAACAATGGATTCCTCTTTTGAAATATCATTAAATATTTGGAATCGAAGCTGTCGTCAGAAAAATGTTTTCAAATAGTTTTAAAGACAATTATTTTGTGTCTGTTTTCAACTCTAATCAGTTGAACGGATAAAACCATTAATTGGCTTCAAAACAGTGGAATGAAATGTCTTCTCTCTTCATGTCTTCAGATGACGGATGAAAACTAATTAATTAAAAATCTAAACTTTATTTGAATATCGAGGAGAACGGGTTGAGAGCCGGCTTTGAGGGCAGAGGAGGAAAGCAAACAATAGGCCTCAAACTCAGTTCGAAAGCCGAAAACATTAGTTTTGAGGCAAAGAATTGTCGCCTGAAATATATGTCTACACAATTTTGATGACATTTATTAATAAAACCGAAACGCATTCCACAGTTTTTGAAATTATTGCACAATTTATTCCCCAAATAAACCTATGAATTAGTGGAGCAATGGATTGAAAGCAACAAAAAATATATATATATTTGAATAATAAATAAGAGATAATTGGATAATATTTGAGATAAAATTAATGAAAAGCAGTTTTACGTTAAGACCCCGTTTAAAACGTAGTGCAAAACGATTTCAAAAGCAGTTATGCAAATATTTTTCACCATTTTATGTGCAAAATATCCTTCAAAATAGATTCCTCGCCTCTAATAGACATTAGATTCATATTATTCGCCACACAATTACCGCTCCCGATATTTATTGCACGATTAAGTGCTTGATAATCACCAGGCACAGATAACGTTTGGCTATGGTACGCATAATTAACGACACTGCTCGTTATTATCTTGGTCGAACTTGTAACTCCTCTTATAATTATTTTTCCCATTAATATGAATCTAATTAATGATAAACATAATTAAAAACGACGAAGAATTCAAAATGATCATGTTAAATATCAGAATGAAGTCTAGTAGACCAGGAAATTGGTTCGAATTTAGACTCTTGGCGTTTCCTCTTACATACTCTGTCCTCCAAATACAATAAAAGGAATAAAAGTCTATTAATGTTATGATTATTGTATAAATTGTGAATCAAAAGAAAGGATAAAAGGCTGGGAATAAGACTGTCTGATGAAAGAAGACATTGTCTAACGTCTGGCTCTTCGCAGACATAATAAATTGAAGAGAAATTGGCGGCAATTCATATAAAAATGTCGGGAAAATGAAGAGAAAATTCTGTGCAAAGAATAGTGAATTAATGGATTATATTTAATCTTAAATCGATTTCTATCACAAAAATAATTGAAATCTTTCTAAACTATCGCTGAACCAAATGAAAGGGATATTGAAGAGTTATTCTGTGCTATTCTGCTCTGAGTCTATCAGATTTGCCAATAGTTTCAAAATATTTTTAATCTCTTTTTATTCTGAATTTAGTGCAAAACTAATATCTTTTTTCAAATTTATGGCAAAGACTCTAAAAAACAAATTATTGTCGTTTTCTTCTTCGGTTTGGTTTTGTTTTCTTAGTTTTGAAATTAAATTAAAAGAATTGCTTTTCTTCCGCACAATTAATCGATAAATATATCATTTGGACCTTGGTGGTCTCCATTTTTCATTTCGATGACTAATTATTTTGGAGAAGATTTCAAATTAAGTTTAAATTATTGTTTCGGAAAAATTTTTCGCTTCAAAAGACATTTAGAAAGTAATGAATTGAAAAAATTATTATCATTTGATTGCAGACATGGTTTTGATGAATAATTTTGGCCAAAATTATGGCATATTTTTAGACATTGTGTGCGAAAAAAGTTTATCGAAAATCAATCATAAAATCATTAATTCATAATAAATAACAATTGAGTCCAACCTTTCATTAACTTATTGACTGTGAAAGGCATACAAACTCTCGATGATTACCAACCAAGAGTGTCGCACAATAATTAATTCATGAGTTTTTCCTACAACTTATCAAGATGCTTTGATTAACGAACGCGATTAATGGCTAGATTAATTAAGGCAAAGGGAGATTAATCAGGGTGTCCAAATAAGTTGAGAATGGTACTTTACTCTTTGAATTGACCTCTCATCCGATCATTAAGGGAGGAGTGAGGTCTGCACTGACATATGGACACATCAAATGTTCATATTTCCAAAATAATTTAGAGGAATGACTCATTTGACTCATTGTTAAACCACCTTGGCAATCTCTGACTAACTGTGAACAATGTTCAGTCTGTTGTGCCATACCTTTCAGACATCATTTTTCAGTCGATCGTTGATTTCCCGCTGAGTCAGTGTCTGTCCTATCAATTCATTGAACCCATTGTTGGCAAAAATCTATTGACTATTGTTTAATAAATTGTTGGTTTTGGTCATTAGAAGACATATTTGGCTCAACTAAATTGTCTTTACTTAAACCAAAAATTCAATTTATTTTCTGTTCTTTTGCTCTTGCTCTTGTTAATAAAATATTTCCAATATAATAGTTTTATCAAGCAGAATAAAAACATCTTTTCTGGAATAAGAGATGAAACCACAAAATTTGAACGATATTTTGAAAAAACCTTGAATTATCTTGTCAATCTCATTGCAAGGCAATCATTTAAACTTATTTAATTAAAATCAAACTGATCCTTGGCAATAAATTTGCCCGGATTATCTTGGAATTCGTACCAATTCAATGCTTAACCAAAACCAGAACTTGAATAATGAATTTCCAGTTTCTAGAGTGAATCTTAACCTTGTTCATAGAAGAAGCCCTTGGAAAACACTTCACAAGTTCCTCGAATAAACTCAAAAGAGATTTTGAATTAAATATTCAAAGAAAGAGTTGAAAGAAAAAAATGATTTCAATTTTAGACCAATTATTTGAAGTGTATTTCAAATGAGAGGAAAACTCTTCTACTCTTCACTCAAATTAATGGCAAATAAAGAATAAGAGAATTCGTAAGAAAGGGAATGAAAAATAAAACAAAGAAATAGGAATAAAGTACTTCAAACACAAACAGAGAAATGTGTGGTTTAAGTCTAATTTATTTAAGGAAAATAAGTGAAACAAAAACTAAAGTCTCAGCACTTTTTGCGTACATTTTCTGCTTCTCTAATACCGAATGGAAAGTGAGACCAAAAATACTAAAAATCCGAAAGAATTGTCTCAAAAGAGAGAGCAGAGGAAAAGACCTGTGAAAAAGGGTCGACCGATGGGAACAGTATTGAAGAGTTTGCGAATACGAGAAGAAAAATAGAAACAAAATATAAGTGAAAACTACAAAACATTTTTGCTGTATTTGTATCGCGATTTAGAGCGGAATTGCATTTTTTTCCCTCCCTTACAACTGTGCTCTGGCTGTGCTCTGCCTCACAAATATTTGTCTGTTCCACAAATAAAAATGGTCTAGACTTGTGTGTCAGACAATTTTTATGTGCAGAACATAATGAGCCCTAAACTGAAACATAATAATAATTTATATAAAAATTTATGATTTTATGAAATTTTGTGAAAACCATTAAAATAATAGAGTTTCACATATTTTTCGCACAAGAATTCAGTAAAAACAATACTATTTTGGAGAAGTGAGAGGACTATAACTCCAAAATGTTAGCAATGAAAGCACAGAATAAATAATCGCTTTTATTAGTGGTTGTCTTTTAAGTGAAAAACTAAAAACTTTTTACTCCTTTTATATTCATATAAAAAGCGAACGAAATATTGTATATATTTTTGTATCACATTTTGCATATATATGTCTAACCATTGAGAATAGGTTTGCATATTGTCTGCGAACCAAAACTAAAACCAAAACTAAAATATATTTTCCAAATATTTTACACAAACTTTGCATAAAATAAGTTATTCGGAAGAATGAGATTTGTTTTGTTTCCGAAACAAACTTTCCTTCGGATACGAAACGTATAAATAATTTTTATTTATATATAAAAATTGCAAACAATATGAGAGCCAAATAGCAAACGATTTAAAGTAATTGAATTTGAAATTTATTCCGAAACTAAAAACAAATGTTTGATCAAAAAATATATTTCACTGAGAATTATATTATATTACAACTGAAACTAAAACTCTATTTCAATTCAAACTATGTTTAGTTAACAGTAATTAATGATTGAGTCGAGGAGAAAGTTAATTAGAAATTTAGTTCATTAAATTAGTTGATATTTTAATTATGTTTAATGTATTTCTGATGACTAACTCATGACTTCTATCATAAAAGTCGAGCCATTTATCAAAAAACATAATTTTCGTGTTCGGCTCGAATTCAAGCTCGCAATCGACCAATTTTTTCTTTTGTTTTTGCTTGCTTATATTTATTCTTCTTTGTCACCATTCATAAAATATATCATTTAATATCATTTGTTTCAATTATTATTAATGGTTTGACACAAGCTTTTCATATATCACTGATTAAGCCATGTGTGGCCGGGGTTGAGGTTTTCGAGGAGACGGGTCTTTTTGTTAAAATATTTGATTAAAATCATAATAAATTAGTGTCCTCTCAATTATTCTGCTCTAAGGAATCGACTTTCAAACCATTTCTGGATAACTAACGACATCTTATGTCCAAAATGTTGTCACAACTCAAGAATTTTGAATCAAATCTAAGAATTTAACTATAATTTGAATGTAATTAACAATAATTTTGATTTTAGAAAAGTATTTCTAAATAAAATTTGATCATGATAACATTTTTGATGAGTTGAATTAATTTGCTTTGAAAAAAGCTAGTACATATTGAAATTATTCGCCGATCAATAGAAATTTAACAAGAATTGAGACCAATCCTGACATCTAGTGTCCGGAATAACTATTATTTTGTGTTAAATCAGTTGCAAAAGAAGTTTAGATTAGTTTTAATTTATTCAATAAAAGTGTTCAAATATTTTGGATAATAGTTATTGAAAACAAAACAAATTCCAAATATGATGAGATTTCAGACATACCTTTCCCCAAATCACTACAAATACGCTTATTTTCATCAAATTTTTGAATTTCAATTCGGTTGTAATACAAGTAATCATTTGATTATTTAAAACTCAAAAACAATATAAATTCATTGCATTAAATATCTTTTAATTATAGAAAATTTAAAACAGAAAAAAGATTTGATTTTCAAAAGTCAGAGAATAAAGTATTGGAAGGGTTTTAGATTTAGTTTTGATGACATCCGATGTCTTTACTTCTAAAACAAAGTTTAAAATAACTGATCTTTCATTGCATTCAATACTTTTCAATACCTTTTTTTTAATTCACTCTTCTTTCTGGTGATTCCAATACAGGACTAAACCGATGACAATAGTGATAATTAAAACTATCAATAGGATAGAAATGGTGACAATAACTGCAACGCTTCCGTTATTCTCGATCCCTGTGGTCGGAGTGGTTGTGGCCAAAAAGCAATGCTCCAAAATGGGTGTCATTCTGTCCACAGATTTGCACTAAAATATTGGAAACGAGTCAACACTTTTAATGTCTTAACCTTTGCTCACATTCGGGGAGAGTGTGTCTGTCAGTAGAGATACAATTTTATGATAGCAAAACATAGGCCGTCCCTCGATGTTGAAGAACATAAGTAAGCCGTTGTCGTAGTCGGTAACAGAATCCAATGGCGCTATTAGTTTGTAGTCAATCAATATTCTAATAGATCGTGGGACTGGTTCTCGAATTATTCTGGTTTTACCAATCCAGGGACTGAACCACCACTTGTATCCACTCTTCTTATCGATCACCAAGGCCAAAACTTCACTTGATGTTAGCTTTAGTGGTGCGTCGATGACAAACTGATAAGTTGGGAGGGGAAAGACCACAGAGTGAGACAGGTCGTGTTCTTGTCTTCTACCGCAAATACTTTTGTTATCCTTTGAATCAATTATTGTAAAACAATTCTATGCTATTGAGGCTTACATTCAATGGGATGACACAGTCTTTGGTAAAATTCTTGGCATCATCAGGAAAAATAAGGACTTCAATATTCTATAGAAAAGAGTAAAATCTAACAATGAGATGTTTATTTATGTTTTTAATGGCGATTTTACCTCTAGTTAGAAGAGATCCAACCTTAAAAAGTGT
>JAQGBD010001542.1:0-15181 GCA_034698165.1 Punctoribates punctum | reverse complement strand
GTTCTGCTGTGGACTAAGAATATCGATTAGGTAATAGCTGTGATGTTGAATCGGCCAAACTCTCCCGAAGTGAGGGTAAAATTTTTGGATTTTTGGTTAAAATCATGATAAACAGAAAGACAAGAAAAAGATCTTGCTTATTGTTCTTGAATTCCATAAAACCTATTGTGCTGGATAATTGTATTGATATACAAGAAATTCGACTCAAATAAGAAAGTAGTTTATTAAGTTTGAGATTTTACTTAACATTATTTTCTATTCTGAGACCAAAATCTTGATTTTTTAGTTCATTTGATAGCAAACTATTTGATATTTTTAGTCATTATTATCAGAGTTTTAGATCGAAATATAGGACAACGACTGCACTAAACATTTCCCAATGAATTCTAACTAAAAATGTGTTGAAATCCGCTTTAATTGAACCGAAATTCTATTTTTATATCAAGACTTATAACATATGATTCGGTATCTCTCATACACCACATCACTGAGAGTATCAGCTTTTATATGAACTATGTTTTTACGTTAATCCCGAATAAGTTATCCCACAAAAGTTTATCCATTAAATTCATTTCAAATTTTTGGTCTATCATTAAGTCTAAAACTTCTATACTATAAATAAATTGGCTTTTTATCAAATTTTGATTGATTAAGGCATAAGTTATTTTTAGTACCGTTTAGCTTACATTCGGCTCCCAGTGATTCAATGGCTTAAACAACACTTATTGATCTCAATCATCGATTATGATATTTGATTGGTCGCCATAAGAGCATATAATTTAGAGATCAGCACATTTACATATTCTGTTCAACATTTCAAACAAGAAATCTTAACTTAGATTACATTCATTTTATTTTATTAGAGATAAAAAAAAACAGTTAAAGTCATAACTAAATCAGAAAAACATTATTTTAATTATTTTATTGAAAGCTTTTTAATTGACATTTAAATCAATAATTTTGTGTGAATTTCACTCGAGTTTTGTTTTTATATCTCATTTCAATTAACTGTGAAATAGAGAATATTTATTACTTTCCTATGCTTTTTAATTCACTATTAGTTAAAATTTTAGGAAACTTCTATTGGCTTGATTTGATCATGGTTCAATTCTTGAAATGGTGATTTATCGGTATTTCTCCGAGATTTGTTCAGGGATTGTCATCAAATTCTAAATTACACTTTCTATACAATCAATGAAAACTCTTGGGAAGGGGACTAACGCTTAAAATTATGGAAATTCAACTAAAGTTTAACTGTACTAGATACTTTTTTGAGAAATCTCGATTTTAATTTCGGGTCGGCCCCAGTTTTTATTTACATAAACCACTTGTTATTGGGTTTTATTTTGAAGCCGACTCCAAACAAATTTGAAATCATTTCAAAACAATGAGATTTTGATTAAATTATTCCAAATTGAGATTATTTTCACAAACGTTGACTTAAATTATAATTTGATCCAAATTTTCCATTCAATTAAATATTTACATTCATTTACAGGAAAATCGGGTTTTCTTCTGAATTAAGTTTTCAGTTGTTTTGAATCTTTGTAAACCATTGGCGGCTAAACATATTTTAAGACAATTAAAGAGTTGAATAGTTATGTCAATCACTTACACTATCGCATTGACAATAGTTTCCTCCCATATCCGGGTGTTTGGCACAGACCCAATTGCAATATAATGTTTTCTGGTTATACGTACTCCTGGTCACAGTCGTGGATCCGATTGTTGTAATGGGTGCGCACAGAATACAATATTCGGCCAAAAGAATAGCACAGATTGTTCCAAATATCACTGTTGTCTTCATTATTGAGTTTTATTGTAATTATCGATGAAATGGTAATTAACTTATTTGACAATTAAAATCAATTCATTGCTGTTTCCAAGCGTTTCAGTCCTTAAATATCTACGTTCCACACAATGATAGGACAGTCCTCAGGGCTATTGATTAGAAAATAAAAACTCAAATATGATTGGATTGAAATGAAAAAAACAACATTTATTTTCAAACAAACGATTCATTCGGAGATTAGATAAGATTTTGTAACAAATATTTATCTCTTATTGTCTTCTATTAAAGCCGGCAATCAATGGGTCTTCCATTTCGTCCCCAATGGGCTTAACTAATGAAACGATACCAATATTTATAACTATTCCTGGATATCTTTTTTTTGCAATTCCATCGATATTCTCTCATTCAATGAATTTGAATAAAAATAATCTATTTTTTTGAAGGCGTTTTCAAAGTTGGAGATTAAAACCGGATTTCAATAATATAATCAAAAATAAGTCATTTTATTTAAATTTTTAACTCGAATTTTATTTGAAACAGATTTGATTCAATGATCTTTTGTATCACCTTGTTCCTTTAGAAGATATTATTTATTTTAAATTTTCATTTCATTTGATTATTAATGTCAGAAAAATATAACAAAAATATATTTGATTGAAAATGGAATCTGAAAAAAAATACTGATTTATAAAACTTCGTTTTATTCAGATTTGAGGAGTAACAAAGTGAGCAAGGAACAAACTCTCCCTTAGAATAGACATTCAAAGACTAAAGAAAAGTAGAACATTTTCTGGGGTTTCCTCCAGTGGTCAAAGTTTTGTGCTCTTTTTTAAAGGTAGTCCTCACGTCTATCCTTTCTAATGACCTGAGGTTGGTATCCATCAGAACAATAAGTGGTAACCACTGATAACTAAAGATCTAAATAGAAAATGAAATTAACTATAAATTTGGAATTTTTTTGCATTCTTTACTGAGGCAATAGAGTGACCATGTTACATGACCATGCTACATGACCATGCTACAACAGCTACAACAGCTACTCTAGCACTCTATCTGATGAAACCAATTATTATCTTTATTTAAGTTTCAAAAATTAAATTCATATCTAATAAGAACTTATTTTTGATCGTTTGAAGCCTTTGAAGTGAATTATTCATTGAGTTCTAACCAAAATCTTTTAAGAGGTAGACATTAATCAATTATTCAATAATCACTTGAAAACTACTTAATTCAGTTTATTCTGTTAAGTAATGAGTGAGTGAATGAGTGAGTGAATGAGTGAGCATGGTCATTTATCATTTTCTAGTCAGAGCTCTCTATTGACTAATATCTAAAATAATAATTTTAAAAATAAATTCATTAAATATAATACATAACAAGAATTACGTAAATTGCTTTGAATTTCGCTGTGAATGACTGTCGGCCCCAACAATGCATTAATGGTTGCGATTATTTTCCGCTAATTTCTGATCAAATTATTGACATTAAATGAAAATTGAATTTAATTTTTGTGAAATCTTAAGCCAATCAAAGAGTTGTTTCATTCAATCGTTTAATTGGAAGTAATTTGTGTTAACATTGTTTTGTTGTCAGAAATGCTATTTTTCTCGTTCTTCAAGAGTTTGATCGGAAAAGACGTTGTCGTAGAACTGAAGAATGATTTAAGCATTTGTGGAACTCTTCATTCGGTGGACCAATACCTCAATATAAAGATGAGTGACATCACTGTCATGAATGGCCACAAATTCCCGTATATGTTGAGCGTAAAGAACTGTTTCATCAGAGGATCGGTTGTCCGTTACGTACAGTTGCCGGCAGACGAAGTGGACGTCACTCTCCTACAGGACGCCACCCGAAAGGAGGCCTCCAAATGATGGCCTCTCAACACATTCATCGCCTCTTAAATTAGTCACTCATTTAAAACATTTTTTTTATTTAATCACAAATTGAATACAAAACTAATAAAAAATTACTTTTAATGCGATTTAAAACAAGTTTTGATCGCATTTTAAATAAAAACAATTCTAAGAACTAAAGAGTAAACGATTGAATCGATTTTGATTTCGTTTAAAAGAGATTTTCTCAATAAGTGGCACTCCTTTTAACCCAACCTCTACTCTGACCTCAACCTTAAAATAAAGAAATTAGAAGCGAATCAAATCAATGAATCAATCAATCAATTGGTCTTTTCTTTGATGCCGGCCTTCTTGTAATATCTTCGCCGGACATCTTTGAGGGAATCAAAGGCCAGTTTGACGTTAAAATCAGATCCAATAATATTAGTGATGAGACAGTCCTGAACAAAGCCCTGGAGTTTGTGCGGCCAATAGCCATAAGTGCGAGTCTCGAGACCCACTGTTCTCAAGGCGTGATCCACATAGACATCGGGTGTCGGCACCATTAGAGACGAGCGACGGATTTTCGACATATTGGTGGACACATAGGCCGGCAAAACGCTCTGAATAGTTATCCCTTTGTTGACGTACTCGACCTGAAGGGCTCGCGAAAGGAAATCCACATATATTTTAGAGGAGGCGTACATTGAGAGCAAAGGCATGGGATATGAGGCCGAATAAGAGGAGACATTTATTATGACCCCCCGTTTCTTGGCCTCCATTTTAGGCAAAACCATTTGAATGATTCGCGTCATTGATATGACATTACAGTTGATAATCGATTCAATCAATTGACGCGATTCGGGAATAGCTGTGAAATATTCGGGATATGTGTACGAAATGCCGACGTTATTAACCAAGACGTGAATGTCTTCCAACTGATCGATGGTTTTCTCCAATTTCTCATAAATGTCTGGTTTAGTGAAGTCAACTGCGAGTGTCTTCACTTCAGAGCACTTCTTGTGTTTCGACAAAATTTCTTCTTTGGTTTTGTTTAGTTTTTCTTCATTTCTGCTGATAATCAACAAATTGTATCCCATTTTAGCCATTCTCTGAGCGTATGCTTTCCCGATGCCATCGGTCGCACCCGTAATGACAGCCCATGTTTTGGGCGACGGACACCATTTGACACCCATTCCGAGGGCATTGCCGATGAAAGAAGTCCAGAGACCTCGAGCCAACTTTGATAACAACCAGAGAACTATCAAAAGAAGTGAAAACCGACCCAACAGTTCGTAACTCATTTTTCGGTTAAATCTTGTGTTTGTCGACTCTTTACACGAATTAAACGATTTTAAGGAAAAAGCGTTTATTTAAAACAACTTTTGTCTAATATTTTAATTAATTTAATAAATAATAATAACCACTGACTCGACAGAAGACGTCATCGAAAGACAAATTTTGGACCCAATCTTCACTGAATTGAGACCAAAACGAGTGACACCTCTCGGAGGAGAGTCTAATCAGTTGTCAACTCATTCCTTATCTTCAATCAAATTATTTAAGTTTTTCCTCTTTTGCCAACAAATAGACTTTTAAACTATTTTCCTTTCGTTATAAAAATCCCACAAAATATCCCTTCAATTGTTTAATTGTTTAATACTTTCTCCTTTTGATCGTATACTCTGCATGGGATCCCTTGCAGCAAGGACATTTTTCTAAAGGGCCTTGCTCATTTCTAAAATTTAAAATTATTTCAATTAAACCAAATAATAAGATTGCAATAAATTCTATTTGAACAAGAACATTTCTTTAGTGTTTAAACAAAGTTGTCTCTGATCTGAGGAGAGAGGAGACCTTTAGCCTGATTTAGTATTGCGTGGAATTATCTCATAGTCATAGACATATAGGAAATGGAAAAATTTTATTATAGACTATAATTTATAGTCAATATTTATATAAATAAATATAATTTTCTCCTCAGTTATAACTAGTGATCACTTGAAGTCCAAATGATTAGCAAGATTAGCGAGGTTGGTAAGCTTGGTAAGGTTTGCAAGATCACTGGCATCTTAGAAGAGTTCACTAGCATTTATGCGGAAAACTTATCCACTGATTGTGTATAAAATATAAGTTATACCCGATATTAGTGCTGAAAACAAAAGTTTATAAGAGGTTAAGTCAATTCAGACTTTGGATAAACGGTTTATAAACCGCTCAAAGAGTATACGAATGCGTGGACTCAATGCGCTTCTCATCGCTATATAAACGCGTTTTAGTGCAGAGCTGTCCGCCATTCGTACCATTCCTTCCCTTTCCGGCAGTCTTTGGCTGACATACAAACACTTCGTTTCAGGTATTCATTTGATTTTAATTTAATTAATTATTTAATTTTTTTACAAATAATTGTTTAACATTTTTTTGAGAATATTTAAGTCATTATAATTCAAATAATTTTGAAATTTTCAAATGATTTCAAAAATTAAATAAATTTTATAATAATTTCTAATTATTTTTATTAAATAAATAATTTTATTTAATAATTATTGGGATTATTATTAGAATTATAATTTATAATACTTTTATTTAAGGCTTAAATATGTTTTGAGAGTGAGCTCTGAATTTGAAATTTTGTTTGAAATGACGAATTTAGATGATATGAAAATCACATGACATTAATGAAGGTCTCTTTAATTACTAGAGTTTGAGATGTACCTGAGCAGAGTGTCCAGTCTTGCCTCACGACTGCCTATCCATACAACTCAGGTATGTTTTCATTGTTTAGACATTTTATTAAAAGGAAATTCAATTACTCTTTTATCTCATTTTTAAGACATTTCCGATTAAATTAAATAATTTTTTTATTTTATTGACAAATAGAGCGCAAAAGTGGACAAACTTTTCATGCCTTCAGCGGTTGCACTAACTCTGCTTGGATTCGGACTCTCACTCTTCAGTTTGGACCGATTGATGGCCACAAACGTCGATCGAAGACATTCGTGGCATAGAATATAATTATAACTTAATTTAGATTCAAATTATTCTAAGAAATGGTTAGTTTTTGTGTAAATTTGAAACAAACATCCGTTAAATGTCTCTAAAATAGTGTTAAAACACAAATCTCTTGAAATTTGCATTAAATGTAAATATGTTTTAATCGATTTTATGTTTCGATAGTATTTATATTATCGAAAGAAATGACTAAAAATTCTAATAAAAACTCAAATATATTGAAATGTTTTTTGTATTTTTTAATTTGAAAGTAAGCCAAAGAAAAAGAGAGACAGCCTTGAGGTATGTCTCCCTCTGTAAAGACATAAACACTTTTCAAATGGTTGAGACCAACTCTTTCTTCTAAATTTTATTCTGGACCACATTCTTGTCAAATGTCCAAAAGAGCAAGATCGTTTGTTCGTTGAGTCTAATTGAAGACCAAGTTCAAGATTATTTCAAATATGTTAATGAGTGGTAAAAGTTTGCCATTTGTTTGCAAGTATTTGTTCGAAGCAAAGGAGTTATCTATTCTTTCGAATAATAATTTGTAAAAATGTTTTACAAATAGAGAGAATCCCTTTTATGATATCCTTAAGTATAATAGAAACTGATTTCGGCTCTAATTTGGTTTGAATTCGATTTATGAAAAATAGCTTTCAAATTGTCGACCACTTGTGTCCAATGACTCTCCAATGACTGTCCAATGACTGTCCAATGACTGTCCAATGACTGTCCAATGACTGTCCAATGACTGTCCAATGACTGGTCAATCCCTTTAATTCTTGTGTTTGGAAAATATGTTTTAATTCTCATCAATTTAATCAAAAATATTCAACTCATAAATTGATTAGATTTTGAAAATTTTTCTTAATTTAGAGAATTTTTTTATCCCAAAAATAATATAATTTGTGTTTTATATAATAAAAGTGATGTCCAAACCATTTGTTTGCCGATAAACTGTTAATTAATAGAAACTCTCGATATTTAGCTTTAAGTTAATAAACAAATAAATTGGTTTTAATTCTTCAAATTCGGAATAAAGTTAAAAAAGTGCATAATTTTCATTTTGAAAGCAGTTTTTCTGTTAGGGTTTACTAGGTTATTATTCTAGAATTAGGCAATTAATTAACATAGTTTTGAGCTTGAACAAATTAAGGAATCACTCTTATTAGAACTAAATTAATAACTCATTGAGAAAATGGTTGAAAACTTTTGTTGAATTCAAATGAAATGTTAAATCAATTAATAGTTATGTAAATAAAATTATTGATTTGGTATTGGATTTTGATTGAAAAGTTGGAGCAGTTATTGGCGAAGCATTTGAGAGTAAACTATGAATTGCATGCCTTATGTGTTATGTGTTTTGTGTTAATGGAATAGTTTTGAGAGAGAAGTCTGAGAGCCTGAGAGCAGAAGTGATGCCTTCGACTCTTTGCTCGTCTTTCGTCTGCGCGTCTCTGCATTCGAGACTAAACCAACAAAAATAATACCAATATATAGAAGATATGGAGTAAAACACTCTTAAATTAATGGCAGAATTTTTTCTATTCCTTTCAATGGGTGATATTCACTGCCATAACAATCATTTTGCTATCACTCACACCAATAATGTTCAGTAAAATCTTTGAACTCAATTATAATTGAATATAACGACAAACATATTTTTAACCCAATTTTAGAATAATTCGAACCTTTCTATCACTCAAAAGATGTAAGTATTATATTGATTATTAGCTCTCTCTCTCTCTCTCTCTCTCTCTCTCTTTCAATTTTTAATTGAGATAAATGCAAATAATATATTCAAAAAATATGTTCAAATTCAAAATGAGTTAAGAAATTGTAAAAAATTGTTGTTATTTTTAGGTCCCGACAAATAATTTGACACAATTTTCGTCATTTTCTAATTGGATTCGTTTAAAGACATAAATGGAAAAAATGCAAAATTGTTTGAATTAAGAAATGAATGTCTGAGTG
This sequence comes from Punctoribates punctum, assembly GCA_034698165.1. Classification (NCBI taxonomy): domain Eukaryota; kingdom Metazoa; phylum Arthropoda; class Arachnida; order Sarcoptiformes; family Punctoribatidae; genus Punctoribates; species Punctoribates punctum. The sequence continues at coordinate 6,586 of JAQGBD010001542.1, read as the reverse complement.
GCTTAACTTGTGATGAATTGATTGATGTATTTGACAATTAGTGAAAGTTGTGGTCGTTTTTACATGAATTGTATTCGTTTGGATATATAATGTCAATGCAATTATGGCAAGAAATTCACGAAGTCCTGTGTCTGGACCAAGAGGTCGGCCAAACCGATGCCACTATTATTGAGCCTTTAAATGAAGACACTCTGATCTCAAACCTCCACCAAAGATTCAAAAGGGACCAAATCTATGTAAGACTTTGTTTATCTAATTTATTAAATCACTTTTCACTCAATTTTCTATAAACGACTTCAATTTATTTGCAAATATTTCAATTATCCATTCAAACAGTCTAGGAACTTTCCCGATAATAATCAAAAAGATCAGAATAATTGAGCAATTACATTTTTCCAAATTTATATTCAAATTATGAGTCATTTATTTAACAATTTTTTAAATAAATATTTTCCTCAATATTCTAAATATAAATAATACTATATTTAATTTGATTGTTATTTTGATTCAACCCTTTTATTAGTAATTAATTGGAAGATTGAAACAAAATGAGATAGATTAAATTTGTATTTAATATGAATGATTGATTGAATTTTGGTGAAGACATACATTGGAACGATGGTGATTGCGATCAACCCCTACAAGAAGCTGTCGTTTTATTCTGAGGAAGTGATAGCTGCCTATCAACACCACAGTATAATAGATTTACCGCCACATATGTGAGACCACTCTTTCCTATTAATTTGAAATTCATTCACAAAAATCCAATCGATTTCTCTTCCAGTTATGCCATCGCTGAACACGTATTCCAATCAATGAAAGATAAAAATCATGACCAATGTATAGTAATAACAGGAGGTATACATTAATTCAATCGTTGTCTCAAAGACTTAATCAAATTTCCAATTTATTACAGAAAGTGGTTCCGGAAAAACTGGTAAAACATTTTTGTTTTCTACATTTGACTCTTTAAATGACACTTTCCTGCCTTACAATTCATCCAAACATTTGAAAGCAAACCATAAATATTTTATTTAACAAATTAATTATAATATCTGAAGAATAATATTAAGGATATAATTCTTAGACAAATAAATTTCAAAACAAAAAATAATGAAAATTATAGAAAATTAATTTCTTGGCTCAGAATCAGCTAAAATTGCGTTACAATATCTGGTGTATGGGTCGAGTCCTCGAAGAAATTTAGAATACTTGAAGGAACAGCTCCTCAGCTTAAACTCAGTATTGGAAGGTTTGTCCCCTCATCTGATGGATTCAAATTTTAATTACAATTTCTTTCTACTAATTATTGATTTTGTGAAGCCTTTGGAAATGCAGTTACTCTTCATAATAACAATTCCTCCAGATTTGTATGAAAACGATAATTATTTATACAAATTATTATAAAAATCAAGTTAACAATTATTTTCAAATTGTACAGGGCTTGTTTTTGGAGATTGAATTCGATTTCAAAGGTGATCCTATGGGCGCGTCTATTACTAATTGTAAGTTTATTTTAATCAATTTAATTGAAATTAATTTCATTTCTTATTTTTCAGATTTGTTAGAAAAGGTAATGACATCGCGTTATCTGTATATTTGAATTGAATACTCAAGTGATATAATATTTGAAAATTTCAGTCCCGAGTAGTGAATCAATCGGTGGGGGAAAGAAATTTTCATATTTTTTATCAGTTATTAAACGGAACTGATTTACATTTATTAAGTGAGTTTCAAATTTCATATTTTCATTGATTTTTTGTTAATTTCTTAAATTAATTTCATTAGAATTCTTAAAACTTCAACGAAATACAGAAAACTATAACATTTTGAGTGGTTGTCATTTGGGTAAAAACGATGAAATGAGTGATAGATGTGACTTCCTAACAACCAAGGTACAAATTTTCCATTCACTTTAGAACTACAATAATTTACTTAATCTCTAGAGAGCTATGGAAACGATCGGATTCACTCCCGAAGATATTATCTCAATTTTTCAGATAATTTCAGCAGTTCTTAAGTTAGGAAATTTACAGTTCATACCCCGGGCCAATATTGACGGCACTGAAGGCTGTTCCATTCTCAATGAATATGGTCTCAAATCAGTTGTAATAATAAAAATAATACCATAACTGAAAATTTTATTTATTTATTCAAGAGTTATACGATGTCTGCGAACTATTGTTGGCGGATATGACTGCTTTGGAGACGGCTTTTACACAACGAATCATTGAAACCCGACATGAATTGCTTGTCGCAGATCTCTGCTCTGTTGAAGTGAGTCATTCCTCTCAAAGAGTGTCAATTCATTTGTTATTTTCAACGTTAAGGCTAAGAGAACAAGAGATGCCTTATGTAAAGCTCTTTACAATCGCCTCTTCACCTGGATCATCACCAAACTTAATGAATTTATTAAAGTATGTCTTTTGTTGACAATTAAGTCGTTTTTTTATTTTAAAATATATATAAAATTCTGAAATTAAGTTATTCTTAAATTCATTATTTTCTCTCATTTTAAGGCAAAGACCATAAGTAAGCGAAAGTCTGTCGGCATTCTTGATGTTTATGGGTTTGAAGTTTTTGAAGTAAGTTCATTTTGATATGTGATGCACCAGTGATGCCCAAGCACTTTCGGTCAGGAGGGGGCCCGACAAAATTTTCTCGCAGGGGGAGTCTAGAGGGAGATTTTTTCCGAGGCATAAAAATTGAAAGTGGACCAAGGTAAACAATTTACCGCCGGCTTAGTTTGGCGGAGGAGGTTTTTTGGCCAAAATGTCCTAATATGTGCCCCTAGGGTATCACTCCACCAATAAAATCATAATAATTTCTTCGACTAAATATACCCTATATTTGATCAATAAATAAAAACCTTGTTCAATTTATCTATTGAATACTAATTGATGTCCATTTTATTTACAGAGAAATTTGTTCGAGCAATTCCTCATCAACTATTTCAATGAAAAATTACACCAAATTTTTATAGATCTAACTTTAAAATATGAGCAAGAAGAATATTTCAAAGAAGTATGCTTTCATTTATTATACTTTAAAGATAATCAATTAAATTGTCATGATCAATTATTTTTCTTTCATTCAGGGAATCCACTGGAAGAGAATCGATTATTTTAATAATCATGTAATTTGCGAACTCATAGAGAAGGTAAAACATGTTAACAAAATAACATTCCAGCATGCAATTATCTCGCAACTATCAGGGTGACATAAATATTAAAATTAGAGCTTATATTCTAAAAATTTGAGTCTAATTTGGATAGTTTTATGAGTTTGAGGCAAAACTAATCAATTAATTGATTGGAGGAAATTCTGGAGTATATGATAAGTTAATGTAATCTATGGATTCTGTCGGAGAACTAATGGCTTTATTATTGACAAAATCACTGATCAGAACAATCACGGAATCCTAGCGATGTTGGAAGAAGAGTGCCTCAAACCGATGCCAATAAACGACGAACTATTCCTTCAGAACCTTTGCAAAGAGTTTCAGGACAGTCCATACTTCGAGAGTTCGAAACTTCACTATGAAAGCCACGGATGCAAAAACTTCGTAGTAGTGCCTCATTTGAATATATCCTGTGAAGCCCACAATCCCGGAAGCTCTTCATCACTGCCACTCCAATGCTTCCGATTGAGACACTTTGCAGGAACTGTAAGTTCTCTTATTCTGCCATAACTTTCAATAATTGTTCTGATAAATGGTTTAATCCAATGATTATTTGCAATAAATCAAAGACTAATTGATTCAATTCGATGGTATTTCAGGTGACTTATTCTGTTAATGGTTTTGTTGACAAAAACAATGATATATTATATAGAGATTTATCGTACGTTATGTTTCAAAGTGAACACCCATTACTGAAAGTACTGTTTCCAGAAGGAAATCCTTATCGGACACAAATTAAAAGACCTGCCACTATATCTACTCAGTTCAAAATTTCTATTAGTGCTCTCATGAAGAATATTCAATCAAAACAATTGAATTTTATTAAATGTATTAAACCTAACGCTACGAAAGAGCCTCAACTGTTTGAGTCAGCACTGGTTCAGAATCAGGTCAGGTGTCAGCTATTAGTTGAGTTTTCTCGGCTTCGAAGGTCCGGATATTTTCATAGAGAAGAATATGAATCGTTTTTAAAGCGATATAAAATGCTGTCGAACACCACTTGGCCGCACTGGAAGGGGGGCTCTCCTCTCGAGGGCGTCACTCTTTTGCTCAAAGAATTCCCGATTTCTCCGACAGAATACGCGTTCGGAAAAACTAAACTCTTTGTCAAAAGCCTAAGAATGGTAAACATAGGAACAACTTATAGCAGATGCCAAACATTTTCATTTGTTTTTCTCCAGATCGTGGAGTTGGATGAGTACCGGACATTAAGGCTTAACGAATTGGCCACGCTCATTCAAAAAGTATGGAGAGGTTGGTCTCAACGCAAGTTCTTTATTAAACTAGTGATTTGTCAGAGAATTATCGCAGAAAATTACAAAACTTGGAAGGTATCAAAACTTCAATATTAACAAAATATTAGGTATTAACCAATTTTTCATTAGAGGAAAAGATATCTATTATGGTTAGCCAAAAGGCTTCCCCCTCCATCCCCTTCATATAGAGACTGGCCGTCTGCCCCCCGATCGCTGCAACAAACAAATTATTTATTGCGTAAACTTTACCACAAATGGAGAGTAAGTCCTTTTGGATATATTTTTATTTATTTACCACACGTTTCAAGTGTTTTACTATTATTTGATATTTAATTATAAAACATAAAAATAAGGGAACTTTTATTACACTTAACTTTTCAATAATAGACTTTAAAACATCAAAGAGACCTCAAATCTCACTATTTTGCCGCAAAACGTTTAAATTGTTTCAGATTATAATAAGATATAACGAAAAGATAAATAATTTAAATTATATAATATAAACTAGTCTCCCAAATCTTGAGAAAATTGACTCCCGTTCCCGCCCGACTCCCGGGCCTTTCTCTCGGGATTCCCGAAAATACGGGCGACTCAGGCGAATGTCAATTTTCGCCATCAAATGTATTCTGAAATTTGGGTAAAAGTTTTAATCTGTAATTCAGTGTCAGAGATATCGCTTACGTTTTGATCAAACGGCTCGTAACCGAATGCGTGAAAAAGTGACCGCGAGTCTCATTTTCCGGGACAGAAAGGCTTCATATAAGAAGAGTGTTTCCCATCCTTTTCGAGGCGATTATGTCCGTCTTCGGCAAAATGTGCGATGGAAGAGGTCTTCCACTGAGTTGGGCGACCAATACGTTGTCTTCGCCGACATCGCCAATAAAATTACTAAAAGTGGAGGAAAGGTAATCCAGAATTTGAAAATTGTGCTCACAATCAGTGTTCAGTAATTTGATTGAATTTACCTTGCAAAGTTTGTGCAAAAGCTGTTAGTGATCAGTACCAGTGCGATGATAATTATGGACCAGAGGACTATGCAATGCAAATATCGCATTCCTGTCACTCAAATATATAGGGTTTCGTTGAGTCCATACATCGATGACATCGTTGTGGTCCACACCTGTTCAGTAAGTTTTGGACATAATTTCATTAATTCAATGATTCTGTCATTTGAAGGACGAGACCCGACCCGAACACAGCAAAGCATTCGTCTTCGAGTCGGCACATGTTATCGAAATCGTGACCAAACTATTTTTGGTTATCCAAAATGCTTCGGGAAAAGCACCTGACGTTCAGATTACTAACGAGTCAGTGATAACCTGCTGGAGATGTCCATGCTCATTTGTCCAATACTTCAGTTAATAAAATGTATTTCTATTTCAGATTTGAAGCCAATTTCGGCAAAGAAGTGGTCACTTTCCTATTCAGATGCTGCGGTCCGCCGGAGACTGTGACGGGTCCGGCAAAGATTCACAGGAGAGGCAATAAACTGGAAATCACTCTTTGAAGCCAATGACAATCGGATGTGATATTAATCACGGGTTCCCTCATTCACTATCGGAGTCAATGTTTCCACTATTTATTTGAGATTATTTTCGACGAAAACTTTAATTTAAAAAAAATGCTCAAAAAGTCAACAAAATTAATGCAATAATAAAAGAACTGAAGTTTTAAATAACTGTTTCATCGAATCAAAAATCAGTTCAGTTCAACAAAACAGCAATTTTTCATCATTTGCTCAAAACATTGATCGCATCAAAAGACTAAATATTTGATGAAAATAAATGTTAAAAATTGTTTACAAATGTATACAAATATATATAAAAATTGATTAAATAATTAGTTTGCTCAATTTATTCAATGGTTATTATTAATTGTAGAGTGCACGTCCAAAAGTGCAAGATCAAATTTGACGAGTCTTCTACAAATTCTAGTAAAAAATCTGAGTTTTATATTCATCTGAATGAAAGAGAGAAGAAAACCAATATTATCCTAAAAAGTATTCTAATGATGGGAATAAAAAGCGGTTCATCTGATTTGTTGCAAATGTGGCCAAAACTGAAGGATTCGTTCAAAGAGTGTTTGTTTTGGAAATAATATTAAAACAGTTATTAAAATATTAAATAATTTTTAATCATTTCTAATGCGT
>JAQGBD010001541.1:0-15188 GCA_034698165.1 Punctoribates punctum | reverse complement strand
GATATTCCCTTCCTTGGCCGTTTCTACTTCTCTTCGGTTGTGCAAGGTAAACTCCTCCGGGATTGAAAAAGAGAGGGCTATACCCCCGGTTAGTGATGTTTGGCTTAAGTGCAATAAATTTTATCCAATTGTTTTGAAAATTTTATTAACTAATAATTAAATTGATTAAAATTAATTTGATCATGCACACTCTTCATTTTCATTTCGTCTTGATGATGTCTCAGCCATTGGTCCATATTCTTGTCTAATTTCATCTTGGTTGCTGATTTCTGCATAGGTTTGAATTTCAAGATAAGTTTCACCAAGAACACAATAATTGACCCTCTCGTATTGATGAACTTCATCTGGATGATCTAGGTCGAAAATTCCAGTGGTTTCGTTGGGATTTTGAATTTCTTCCATTTCAATTTCATGACCATGCTCTTTCAATTGAATCCTTTTCTGGTCATATTTCCATTTTCGGAAGATATAAGTGATCCCAATAACCAAGATTAAAGCCATGGCAATAATAACATCAGTATAATTGAAAATGAGCATTGAGATTTTGAGAAATTTGATAGGTTATTTAACTTTGAATACCAAGAAAAATGTATTTTTATTTAGCTTACAATTAAAACATATCAAAACATAAATTGCAAGTTAACTCTTAATCTGAAAACCTGAACAAAATTTCAAAGGATGTAAAATCAATGACAACTATTTTTTCCCTCTTTAACTTTGAAAAGTTTAATCCTGGAAAGGCCAGGATGCAATTTGCTTCATATATTAATTTTTAGATAAGATTTTCATGCATGTATGGAATGAAAAATTATTCACTTGGTCATTTATTGTGAATTTATTAAAGTAAAGAATTCGCTATAATAGAATGTCAAGTTCATCAGAATGAAATGTACATGGATAATTTTTGAATATTTCAATATTTAAAAAGTATTTAAAATGCAATTAATCTTAAGATATGTTCTTGGTAAATTGAGTTATTGCGAAATGTTTTCGGTTTATGTGAATGAGATATATCCCGTTAAGGAGCAGAATAAACCCTCCCCACAAGGTGACGAAAAATGACCCTTTTGCAAGGTTCACAGTAACCTGGATCATTTCAAATAAGGCGGAAATTAAAAACACCCAGACCACTTCATTGTTGATAGCATAGAGATTTATCGAGGACACAATAATAGTCATCACTCCAAAGACGAGCCAGGATACGGTCAAATTTTCTAAATGTAAAATTAGCATGGTAACTTTTTCTTTTGCACATAATCATCTTGATCATTATACCAAATTCAATTGTTGTTTTATATTCAGTCTTTTTGACTTGTTCGACCATGGCCCAAATGCAATAAATAACAAGTAAACTTGATAATATGAGAATTAATATATAGATAATTTTCAGAATAATCTTGATACAATTCAATCCTGCATCATTGCCATGATTCATTTTAGCGAAAAATTTTCAATATTAAATTTATTTTTAATTATACTTAATAATAATTTCAATTATCTGGAAAATGCATCCTGCAATGATTTTCAATTCAAATCACATCCTGTTGATTTTTGTCCAGACAATTGTCTGTCAATTAATCCTGTTAAAAACAGAACCTTGGTAATTTTCGATGAAATTCTTGTAGAATTGATTATTTAAATATATATTAACTAAAAATCAAAATGTTCTCATATAAATTGATTATAATTTTTTCAACCCTGGTTAAAATTGAATGTAACTGGACACTAAAGTTCGATGACGAATTCGACAATAGAAGGCTGAACCACTAAGGCAAAATATGGTTCGCTGTAAGGAAATGCAATGGTTATCAATGAAAAATTTGATCTTGTTCAATTAAATTTAATTAATCAATTTTTATCTAGAACCATATCCTACCCAGCTCAGTTGCATGGTAAGGAGCGAGGAAAATGTGAAAACAGTTGGCGGGGCACTCACCATAACTGCAATTCACCAAGATAACATAACAACTGAAAACTATAAGCCATTTACATCTGGGTACCTTCGAACAAGGGAATATTTCCATTTTGACAAGGTTGATTTCAGAGCTGCAATACCCATGGACAAATTCCTCAGAACCAAGATTCAAATTCGTGATAAAACAATTAATGGAACTTGGTTGGAGATTGTGCTCATTGATTTCAAACAACCTAGGTCATTTGAAGTTGGAGTTTCAAAGCTTGGGAAGCAGTTATCGAATTTTGACACATTTTCATATGAGCAAGGTAATTTGAGTGAATTCCATGTTTATACCTTGGAAAGAGAAAATGGATACCTTCGATGGTATTTCGATGGCTATAACATTCATAATTTCAATTATCTTGGTCTTAATGAAAGTATAATTGAAAGAATCGAGGGTAAAATGAAAATTGAAATCATCCTGGTGGTTGGCGGACCTGGAATGAGCAGTGATTGGACCAAGAGCGATGCAGAAAATTGGAAATGTCCTAGTTTGATTGTCGACTATGCAAGAATATACACTAGGTCAAGAAACCCAGATCAATTTTCAATAAGAAATTATACCAAGTTGAAAATTACCCAGAAGAGTCCACGAGAAATCTGTTCGATCATTTCCTCAAAGAAATCAATTATATCACCAAGTTCATCATTTCAATACAGTTTCAATTATATTCATTTAATTTTATTGATGTTTTTCACCTCGCTAATTATAATTAGTGTTTTATTTTGGAGACTTAGAGGGTATAAGAATCGAATGAAACAAATAGATGAGCATGGCAAAATTGAATCTGAGCAGAAAGAATTTGAAAACATCTATGAAAGTGGTGAAAATGTTAATTATTTGAGCGAGGTCGAACACTATGAAAGAATTGATTATAATAATTTTGGTGAATCGTATCTTGATATTCAGCAATATACCGAAGTGAGCAAGGATATTGAAAATGAGCAAAGCTATCAGAAAATGAAAGAAACATCAAGATAATATTAAAATAGTCAGTTTTATTATTAGAATTACCAAGCAAGTGAACAAATAATTATTTAACATTTTGAACACTATTGAAAAACTGTAATATTTCAGGTTTTATAAATAAATATTTGCTGGCTCAAATTAATAATCAAGATTGGCAAGAAAGTTCGATACAATTTTTGTTCCTTGGTAAAATATTGTATATTATTGGGAAATAAAACAAATTATTTTTCAGATGTAATAGTTGAACTTGATAAAACTATTTTCAAACGTTTTCAAAACAAGTAATCAAATTTAATGAACACTTCATTTAATTTAATTTAAGAATAAATTTAATAACAAATTAATGTTTGATTTGCTTAACACACAAAACAAGATAAAAGTATTTTTTAATGATCGGAGACAAACAACAGTCCGTACATACATTTGAGAGGAAAGGGGGAGAGAGGAGAGACCACAACGAGAATTTAAATAAGGATAAATACAATTGAGGGGAGAGGGAGATACCCGGAACAGTTTTCTTAACTCAAAAGCAGGGTTCCCCGAGGGGGGTTAAATCCCGGAATACCCCCCTGAGGCCGAAAATTTGGGAAATACCGCCCCCTGAAATTTTGTCGACAAAGCCGGAGTAAATGGCCGCCGGAGGCCAAAAAACCGGTTTTTAGGTGCAAAATATACCCTCCTCTATACCCCTCCCTGAGAAAATTTTTGAAAAAAGCTTAGGACACCCCCCCTAATACCCCCTGAACCAAAGAGCTTGGGTAAGTCTGATCAAAATCTTGAAATAGTATCGAATTTATACCAAATAAGAAATAATAATATTAAACCCATTTATAAGCCAAACATTTTAGGGATGAAACAAATCACTGCCACAACCATACAATCCAAGTCTGAAGGCCTTCCACATTCGAGTGCAACAAAACTGTATTTTTGACCGAAATTGACAGGGTTACATTTGATCTACAAATTTATAACCAAAAGGTTTCCAAAAATGCAAGTTACTTTTCGAATTTCGGAAAATAACTGATCTCTTGTCTTGTGTTATCAAATATACATGCATTTGATGAATGATCTAAGGCTTTGATTCTCTTCCAATGAGTAAAGAGATGCAAATCTCGAGCCATCACTGAAAGTGATCTAATTCTTGATTCGAGACATTCTTTTTAATAATAAGATAATGAAAAATACAAAGTTTAAAAACGTTTATGAGTGGGGCCACTGACCACCTCTGAAAATAATGATTGTTTTATGTTTTTAGTGTCTATAACCTGATTAACAGAATTGGATTGAGAGGGAAATTGATGACCTATTCCTTCAGATATGCTTCAAATCAAACATCACTGATATGAGAGTTGTTGGATGTGTTGGCCAAATGAAATATGGTTTGAGGTCTGTCCAGGTTTTCGTAGTCAATGAATCAAATGAATCATTTCAAAGATTTTGTTGGGATTTAATTGATTTGAAAACAATAATAATTATTTGAATGATTTAAGTGAAAATCGTTGCCTCGAATCGATTTGAGGCTATGTTTGGGTCAATCGATTGAGAAATTGATTGAATTGACTACAAATCATGTATTGGTTAGAAATTAATGGCAAACTTCAAACTTCTTTGTCTCGATTAAAGTTTTTCTATTGAATTAAAGAGACATCAATTCTGAGTCTTATAACTGAAGCGAAAGTAATTTATTTTTTGTCTTCTGATTTACTTTTGAGTCAGCGATCAATGAGAGCCACAATTCAATCCGTCACAAATCGTTAGCAATTTGTCCTACACTCAGCACTGGCCGTCTGTATGCCGTCCTATTAATATCATGTGCTACTCACTAATCAAATTAGTCCCCTTCAGCCGCACAACTGACAGACCTCATGTCGGCCCACAACTCAAATCATTGATTGCGACAACAGTTCAAACATGAGCTCAAAATTCCATTGATTTGATTGAAATGTTTATTCAAATAAAGAAAACCAGACTTTACCTGAACTCTGGCCTCTGACAGTCCTAATCGTTGCGATAACTCTTCCCTCATGAAGGCATCAGGGTAATGGGTCTCGTCAAACAGCCTTTCCAACTCATTGAGCTGTTCCAAAGTGAAGTTGGTTCGAGATCTTCGCTGTTTGACTTTATTGCTCTGTGACTGTGACAGCGCCTGACTCTCGTTGTCATTACTATTATCGCCAGCAATGGAATCGTTGCCAATGGTTTTTGTCTCTTTTAAAGGATCTGATTGTCATTATTCAAAAAAGATTATTTCATTTCGATTATTGATTACCTGAAGAATCTTTGATTGAAATCAGATTTTTGTTATCGCTGTGAAACTCAGATTTCGAGGCTGAGTGGCCTTCGGGTGTGATCAGACCTGGGAGAGTGCAATAAGAAAAGTGAGTCTAATTTACAAATTGTTATTGATATATTTTAAGCCCAATAGCTCGAACCAGTGCTCGGATCACGTAAAGAGAAGGACGTGACACCGGCTCTCATTTATAACCGGAATCAAAGTGCAAATGTAATAACTTTTTTCATACAATTTTAATGTCATCTCTAATATAATGGCATTTCGTCAGAAGATAACCATTTTTTAAATTTGTTTCATAAATCTTGAATATATTCACATTTAATTCCTATCAATCACTCCACTAATGCATTGAATTACTCGAAATAAATTCAATGAAAGCGAGACATGATTTGGGTCACCAGCGATGCCTCAAATCATAATCAACTTATGCTCTTTCATCTCAAATGTCTACCAATAAGCCCAACAATAAGAGGCTTCCAAACCATCATTTGTTTAAAAATCAAAATAAATCATTTTCTTTGCAATCACTTTATATATGAACTCTTATTTAATTCGTTTGAATTAATTTTAATTCAAATCAAGTCTATCGGAAATACTTTGAAAGTGTTGTATAATAATCACATCTTATTAACAAATCCTGAAAACAATCAAAAGGAAGGCATTACTTTCTGGTGGATTAACCAAACCATCAGATTTAGAACAAAATCTGAGAAACGGATAACTATTTTACAAAATTTTTCAAAATAACTATCATTTGATTATGAAATGAGAGATTAGCTTATTTTTTGTCATATTCGGGACATTTTTCTGGTTGACACACTCGAAATAGTGATCAGTTATAGCTCGGGAGAGGTGGTATAGCTCGGCAAAGGAAGAAATATTGGCTAAATAACCCCCGATACCACGAAAAAACGGAGCTTAGGTGCAATTTTATACCTCCTATACCTCTATATAAATTTTGATTCGAAAAAGTTTGGACTCCCCCTGAGGTGGATGTGCTTATCTGCTGAGGCCGTATCTGATTTCAACTCAATAATTGAATAATAAATAAATTTAACGCTCATTAGTCTAAAATAAATTGATCTGAAGATATATTTTGTAAATTAAAAACAACGTCCAAAAGGATATATCTTTTTCAATAATTTGGTCAAAAAAGGTGTAGTGTTATCATCCGGTGCTATATATTTTAGAAAAACTGGTCTAAAGACGTTATACACAATAACCTGAAGATTGTTGAGCGCTATTTTCGTCATCGGTGTCAAAACTGGTCACTTCGGGTTCAGAGCTGTGACTCGTAACTGAATTACTTCTCAGCGATTGTTTTGCATTGACTTTTGAAGGCGAAACACATGAATGTCGTTCTTCACACATATTAAGAGCTGTTAACTGAGAGCTGGTGTGAAACGCAGGATTGAAAAGAGGCAGACCAGACAACGGCCCCATTCCGTTGAGGCGCTCCACCACAGAATGCAGTGGAGAACGAGAGGCAAAACTGTGAACCGGATTTCGAAACAACGGTAAAGACGTGAACGGCATTGCAGTCGATGGCGTGGATGAGAGGGAAAGAAAAGTGGAAACACCGGTAGTCACCAGAGATGAATTGAACGAATTGGAGGCCGACGAAGGTATGAGCGCTAATCTATCTCTTTCTGCTGTGAATGTCTTCGACACAAATTCAGTCAACTGTTCCATTGAATCACAACAGAAGAAATGTTTGACAATTCATTGGAAATATTGTTTTATTGCTTTATTCGTTGTCTTATTAAAACTTTTGGCAAACTTCAGTCAATGGCTTCTTCGGAGCGACTCTTTTATACTGATGTCAAGCGACAGACTCTAATCTGATTAGGTCTGACTCACTGGGCTCTCTCTCCACCTCTTCCGAGTTGAGCCCTCCTATTGGCTGTGCTTCTGTAGGATCTCCTGGTTTTGTATGAATGACAGGACTAATGTGAATAAAGTGATGGAAATCAAGTGCCACCCAATCAGAGAACTGATATTAATATAAAGTTAATAAATTAATTGAGTTCTCGCCTATTGTTCGCCAAACAAATTGCTTTAACTCTAAACCAAAGAAAACATTTATTTTTACGAATAAAAAGTTGAGATTTATTTCAAAATAGAATTAATTGCAGAAAATTAATGTTTAGTTCTAACTAAATATGATTTTTAGGGAATCCATATATTTGTTTATCAATCAAGTTATGAGAGGAAAGAGGACTCTAAGTAATGTGTCAGACGTCAGTCCCTGTATTTGATCGACGCGTTTAGCGAAGCTATTAAAGCGTTGAACATAAAGTGATTTCAAACACATATAAAGTCAGAGATTTTAGAGTAAAAAGTATTAAATTGAAATGTGTTCGCATCCCTTCCCAGCACTCTCTGCTCTGGTGGGTTCCCTCTCAACTGCTTTAAAATTCCAGTGCATTTTGCAATTGATGTAAAGCTATCGCCGATCCGATACTTTTTGTCGCACTAAAAATCGACACTTAAGTTAACATCAATTTTCAGCTCTTATTTGTTTGAAATATTGTCAAACTTTTTCCAAATTATTTGTCAATTACTTCAAGTGTTTGTCACTATTCTAACAAATGACCCAAAATTTCATTTTTTCATTGATTCACTAATTTTACACTGTATTACAAATTTCTTTTACAAGTGATTCCAAGATATAATTGAGACCATTGTCAGCAATACATTTATATCTTTCAAAGTGTAGAGAAATACTAAAAGACTAATGCATTCCCGCTTTAGGCCAGAGGTCCTGACATCGAGTCTTTACATTTTGAAAAATTATTATAAAGAAGACTATAATAACGTTATATCGATAATTCAGATAAAACTAATGAGGAGTATAATCAGGCAAAATAGACACCTAATAATTAAAGTATGGATTAATCAAGCTCAATAAGTCCAGTCATTAGGTTCGGTGTATAAAAGAGTTCATCAATAAACAGTTCGCTTGCCTCCTTTTCGGGTTAGCATGGTACATGTATTCCTTTATCTAAAACGGAAAATTTCTCTATTTTATTGAAGTTTACAATTTATGGATAATTTATATGAACTGAGTTGGAATATAAAACACATTTTGGAAGGGACGGGGCGTTTCAGACTACCAACTTATATACTCAGAGAAACTTCATTATCGTCGTAAAAAATTAATACCTTTTAAGAGAAGAATTAAACTAACTCAGTAATTAATACTTTAAAATATGCTTGTTCAAGTAATCGATCCTTTAATATGATTTAATTCCTTAACTGATTCCAACTTAATTATAAACATTGGATTTTGCATATATTTTATCGTTTTTGAGCCCAAATTACTTAATTAAATCGATTGTTAATACAATAAGTACTTAACAATAAGCATCACTTTTACTATTGATTTCAGTGAAGTTTGAAATGAAATTTGATTTTAGTTAACTAAATACATAGTTTAAGTAAACCAATGCTTAAATATAAACGTAAACTACTGTATTGTAAAATTGAAGACTTTATTCAAAGGAAATAATTATTAAAAGTTTTGAATATATTCGAGAAATAATTTTTTAGTAAAGCATTAGTGAATCCATTATTTGGAAGTACTTAACATAATGTAAAAAGTGAAGTGAAGAGTACTGGCAGTCAGGGGTAAGGAGAGGATGACAAACGACGTCAGCCAAAGAGACAAACACTGTCTCAATGGAAGGCAATATTCATCTTTTTTTGAAAGATTAAACAAATTGAATGAAATTTTTTTGAATTATTAATTTTAAATTTTCAACGCATCGCTTAATATTAGAGCCAATTATTTTTATATACAATTTTTCGATAAAATTAATTAATTAATTATATGTTTAGTGGAAAAACAGTTGTCAGAAGTGGTCGAAGAATCTGACAATTGTTCTGAAATTTTAAAAAAGTTAAAATCCGAGATCTTAACAATTAGCTGACCAAAGACGAGGACATATTCTGGACCTAATCTTTGGTCAATAAGTTAGTTGATAGGTGTGGTCAATGACTTTGAGAGGGAGTTATGTCACTATTATTCTCAATTAGCTAAAGAGAAGAAAAGAGTGTTCAGTAGAGCGCAAAACAGAGTGAGTTCTCATTGAAATTCAAAACTAATAGAAAAGTTTGCAATGAATTCAAAACCGACTTTAATTGAAATATAAATTCAGTTAATAAAAGAGCGAAAATGATTGTTTGCATTAACGTTAAATGCATTTATAGCCAACATTAGGCGCTGAGAGAAACGCTGTTTCCCTTCAAATCATTAGGCAGTCATTGGAGCAAAAGAAGAGAGCATTAGATGTCAGAACACAGACTAATGCGTTGAAAGTCTTTTGGCTTTGATTAGAGGACAAGCAGTGCAAAGACGCCCTCCGAAGACAACATTAATTGAATGAAACTTGTGTTTCATTGAAATTATCGGATATAGAGTCGATTCAAAGGTTGTGTCAATGGGACAGCCCTTAGAATGCATTAAAAGTTTCCACTAGACTGGTATTGTCTGCCAATCCATAACTCAAAGCATTCGATCCTCTATTGTGAAAACATTTTCATACATCAGATAATGTTTTTGCTTTTGATTCACTTGTTTTGTTGGAGCGGATAGTCAGCGCTGTTGTGACAAATGTTGACTCTGTGCGGGACAGACGCAAACCGATGCTAAGAGCCGTCACTTGTGTAGTAATGCACTCTTGTGTTCACAAATTTTCAATGGATTATCGCAGAAAACATGAGCTGAAAAGTGGCTCACATTTATCGTAATCTGGAGTTTAATCGGCCAAAAGAGCTGAATAAATGACTCTTTCAATGCTCTCCACAGTTATGATTGAAAAGTGCGCACAAACTCTGTTCGCTGACATTAAGCGAGTAATTTAGCAAAAGAGAGACCATTAGCTCATCAATGACTCAAATTAGCTCAAACACAATATTCCGTCCATCACTTCCAATATATTCAAATTTTTCTCGTTTTCACTCTAACTAAACGGCTTGAGTCGAGAATAACAAACCATCTTGCTCATATAGTGAAGGAGATTGTTGAATTTCTAGTGCCTTGTTCACTTGAAAATGTGAAGCAGTTGTTTCTTAAGAGAAAATTAATGTCAAAATAGATATAATTCTTTGTATTATTGCTTAAAATTTTGATAATTCAAAAAAGATAACAGAATTACAGCGAATAAAGAATTAGTGTTTGTTTAATAAATATTCCGTTTTATTGAATGAGGGCTCAAATTATGTTCAAACAGAGAACTATTGTTGTGTTGACTCAAATTTGATTAGATTTGTTCAATTGGTTTCTATAAAGTCATTTCAGAGAAAAATGTATTGAATTGTGAAGCGCTTGATTGGGAGCACTGTGTGTGCGCTTCCAGTTAATCAATTGCCTGAGCAGTTGTCCTCACAATCACCGGTGTTTGCAGTTGTTATTAGAAGGCGAACAACATATTCATTATGCTATTAATAAGATACACAACATTTAAATTACAAATACTCGCAATGAAGTGAACGCACTCCACACCACTGCCTCAGGTATTGCTCCAAATTGGTTGGCAAACAGACCAACAGATCCCTTCAATGATTGCATTCATACCACATCCCTCTGGAGTCTTGCTTTGCCAGCAGTGAGATCACCGCATCTCTAATCTAACGAAAGATTCTCTCTTTCAGACCCTATTTGACAGACCCTTAAAGCTCTGATTAAATAAGACTTTTTTCCAATCAAACGCTCAAAACACTGATCGATGACTTTTGAATCGGTTTGAAGGCAAGGGTTGGAGACAAAACTGACCATTTCTGGAGATAAGCAGTCATTCCTCTGGAGTTGATCTCTATTTCCAATATTTTGAACGTTTCGTCGCCCGAAAGGAGACTTCACTGCAAGCAGTAAACAAAGTGTAAGACACGTGACAAATGACTTCAAAACTCTTTTGGCAAAAGATTTTCCCAACGATTCTCTCTTTTGTGACCACTTTTTCGACCAACGCTTCGATGACTTATTGCCAGTTAGTCAACAGATTCTTCGTTCCCGAACACAGAAAGAGTTGGCAAGTCTTGTGGCCTGAGTACACACCCGTCAGCTTTTCAATTGACTTCACGGGCAAGTCGTGGGCCGATCCCGACATCGGGTGAGTTGATTGAGCTCAGAGCCAACTCTGACCTTTGGAGCAGTGCTCTGATTATTTGCTTTGAAGAGAGACTGTCTTCAAGTGGAATCAATTGGACGGCAAAGTCGACCGTCGAAGTCACGGTCAAACTTACCACCTGTCAAATGGATACCCTTTGAATCCTTTGGGAAGGACTGGCGTTTGTTTGAGAGGACTTTTGGGCCGTTGGGGTCAGTGAGCTTACCGTTGAAGCCAATATTTGAATCACTATTGTTGTATAGGACCGAACCACGCGGCCGATCCAATTGTCACTCGGTTTGTAATCAATTGCTTGAATCAAGTCTAAGAGATTCGTGAAAACAGATGGAAACGAAACGAAGACAAAGAAGTGGTCAAAGACTCGAAAGCTGGTCGGCCTGTTCTCCAATTCGTGGCCATTCAGCGAAGAGACACCAAAGAGTGGGCCCTTCCAGGGGTGAGTTTTCTGTTGCTTTACTTCGTTGCTGACCGATCTTTGCTCAGGGAATGGTTGATGCGGGCGAAGAGGTCAGCGCTACTGTCAAACGCGAGTTCTTCGAGGAGGCGCTCAACAGTTTGGAAACGAGTGAAGAGCAAAAAGAGGAACTCAACCGAAAGTTGAGTCATTTGTTCAGATCTGGAGTCGAGATATATCGCGGATGTGTTGACGACCCGCGCAATACCGACAACGCGTGGATGGAAACGGTTGCCGTCAACTTCCACGACGAGAGCGGACTCACCCTCGGAGACATCCAACTGAATGCCAGCGACGACGCGGTTGGAGTCAAATGGGTTGACATAAAAAGTTCGCTTAAGTTATACGCAAATCATTTGAGTTTTATTGAGAAAACCAGTAAAAGACTGTCTGCGCTCTGGTAGACACTGTTTATACACTTTGGAGAAACTCCTCATCGCGGGAAAGACTGCGAGTGAGTGTTCTTCACGCCCTCCAACTTTTCGAAGTGTTTCCTCGAGTTCTTGATATTGATGAGAGTGGCGGCCGAGGCTGTGAAGGCAAACACTGTTAATCTGGAGTGGACTCAGAGTTTGACTCACGAATGGAAGGATCCGACATAATCACCATTACGTAAGTGTTTGGAGTGAAGACGTCGATGAAAGCGGCGAAGTTTGAGTTCTTCACTTCCATGCTGTGGAACTGTGCGGCCAGTTTGGAACAACTCAGCTTAAACTGCTTTATTATGTTCGACACCTTCTCGAAGCGCTGCGCAAAACAGTTATATATATAGCGATAGTCGGAAAGTGAGTCTTACGTGAATGTCGCGGTGCGGTCGGCGCTGGCAGTAGGAGATGACCAGAAAGGTGGCCCTCTCGAAGAGGAGCACTTCGTCGGCGTCAATGATCTCCGCGAAGTGATTCAAATGCTTTTCCAGCTCCTGAACGTTCGGAATCAGAGTGTAGACGATCGTAGACCAGGCCTTGTAGAGCGTCTCGTCCCAAATCGAGGTCCGGAAACACGTGCAGTCCAGGGGACGCGACAGACGCTTCAGGTCGGTCTCTCGCTCTTTGAATATCTTTGAGCAGAAGTGAGTGAAGACAGTGGCAGACAGTGGGAGAGACTCACGAGTTCGCGCTGGTCCTCCTGCACCAGATCCATCTTATGGATCAGACAGAAGATCTTGGTTTCGGGCGAGAACTGGAGGATGGCCTCCAAACACGACTGATAGTAATGCATGTCTTTCTCCAACTCTCGTGACTCGACGTCGAAGACGTAGATCAAGACCTCGACGTTTCTGAAGATGTTCTGCGAGACAGTGAGAAGAGAATCGTCGGGCAAAGGCTTACCTCGCGCTGAGCGGCGAAGTAGTTCTCCATGAAGGCCTCCTGACCGCCGCAGTCCCACAGATTGAGGACCAGATTGCCGAGAAAGCGGACGTGCGAGTGCTCCACATCGACTGCGAGGGAGAGAGCGAGCGTCAGATCAGGAGATCAACAGATCAAGAGAGCGGACTTACTGGTGGCGCCCAGACGGCGGGTGTCGCGCGCGATGTAGTTGGCGAAGATGATGGAGCGCATGCTGGTCTTGCCAGAGCCGCTCTTACCCATGAGGAGTACCTGCAAGAGCCGGGCGTGAGATCAAGAGAGAGATCGCGAGACTCACTTTCTTCTTCATTTTGCGACGCCTTTTGAAGTGCGAAACTCAGACAAAAGAGGGCGCAGTTTGTCAACAGTTTGAGAGCAGTTTGAGAATCGGTTTACAGTTTATTCAAAATAATGGAAATAATAGAAAAGATTAATCTTTGCGTTTCTTATAAGAGCTTCGGTTCTCATAATTGGCCGCTTCGGGCCTTTTGCTCGCTTTCTTCACTTCGGTCAAGAACTTGTCCAAACCGAACGGGTCTTCCTCCTCCTGACGCTCGAACTGAACGGGTCCCTCGCGCTTAGAGCTGTGGTCCGTTCCGGAGAACTCTTTGTCGGCGACGAAGCGCGAGGACTTGGCCAGCGCCTCGATGTCGTCGCCGTAGACGTCTTTGTCCTGTCCGCTGGAGCGCGACGGTCGGTACAGGTTCTGAGCCATGGCCTGACTGGAGCGCCAGGGCTTGTCATAGACGCCGTAGTCGTCTTCGTCGGCGAAACCGCTGTTCAGACCTTTGCTCTGATTGAAGAGCCTCTGATCGAACTGCACTTCAGAAGAGCTGCTCTTCGGGTTGGCCACTCCCAGCGCGATCTGTTCGCTTATGTCGCGCTCGCGCTGTCGCTCCAAACGCGTCCTCTTCTCGGGAGCGGCTCTCTGGAGGTTCCTCTCGCGCTGTCGGTCTTTGTGTCGTTCGTAGCGGATCTGGTCGCGCTCGCGGACGTCCTCTTTGGGTGACTCGCCGGCGCCGGTCTTGATGCCGGCCCTCTCCTCGCGCGCCTTCTGCGCCAACTGTCGCAAGTGGTCCTCTTTCTTCTCCTTTTCCTTCTGCGCGATCTTCCGCTCCATTTGAGCCCTCGTTTCGACCGCTTCTCTTGCCTTTCGGTCCGCAATGTAAAGCGCTTCCGACAGTTTCGCGAAGTTCTCGTTTATGTGGATCTGTTGAAGGCCTCTGCCGTCGGCGGCCAGTCGTTTGTCGAGCGGAATGGTGTATCCCTTGGCGTTCTTCCAGTTTGAGATACACGGAGGAATGCGCCACTCCTGCTGCTCCTTAACTGTCACTTTGCGAGTCGGACTGTGCATAACCGGAGGCGGCGGAGAGGGAGGCGCCTGAGGTATCTTCTTGTTGATCTTGAATCGGGGCGGTTCCAAGGGATCCCTTTGGACCTCAACCATTCGAATGATGCGCTGATCGGAACCAGAGTTGAAGTCATCTCCGCTTTGAGACGGAGTGTAGCGGATGTACTGCGCGGGACTCGCCTGCAGACAGAGATCAGAGATCAGAACGAGACAAAGCTTAGGCCAAAGACATACCTTTTCCGCGTGTCTGACGGGAAGCGCGGCCGAGATCTTGGACTGCGTGAGTCTCTGGAGCGCGACTCGCGTCGCTTCGGTCGTCTTCTCGATCTGGTCGTCGTCTGGCTTCTGGAGGTCGTCGTCGTTGAGCACCTCAGAGGGCAACAGGTCCTGAAGGCGGTGATAAATCACTTTCTCCGGATTGGCTGAGCCCTGACGCAACACAACGTCGTACTTGACGTTCCCCTCGGCGTCCAACTCGACGGACAGAGCGTTCGAAGTGGTCTCCTTCTTGCGGCCCATCTCCAGCGGGAACTGCGCGCAGTGCACTTCGGGATAGGCGCCGCCATCGCCGTAGTCCTGCTGCGAGCGGGGGACCCATCCCACCCGATGGCCATAGGGAGGGGCTGTGCTCTGGACGACAGCGCGCGTGGTGGGGGTCGGGCCAGGGGTGGGGCCGAAGCCGGGGG
>JAQGBD010001540.1:0-15199 GCA_034698165.1 Punctoribates punctum | reverse complement strand
TATCCGCCGGAACTATGCGCCAGAGTGTGAAATCCGGGACAATCCCGGCTGGGCCGGGACACTTGGCAACCCTAGTTAACAGTGATTCACATCAACTCTAACGGCTATTATATCTATGGAAGAGCTCGACTTCCTCTTGACCTTTGAATTCTCAATAGTTTTCCCAATGAAAAGGTGTTTCTCGTGCAGTGAGCACAGTGTCGTCCCCGTCCTCATCGGCTTTTACAGAACTCTCACCAACTCATTGGGATAATAGGTCAGGTCATCGGCCAATAAATTTAATTAATACTAATAACTGATAAAATTATCGCACAAATAATGAAAAAATTTTTCATTGAAATTGATTCTTGCTCAATAACCACCTAAAGAATGGCAGATAAGATATTCTTTTTTTAGGGAAAAATTGATTGAAATTCTGGTTTCCTTAATAAATAATAAGTTAATCAGTGATAACACATTTGTTTGAATATATTAAGCATTTTATTCATCGATAAGAAAGACTTGAAGTTTTCTTCGCGTCAAAGAAGAGGAAGACATCAGAAAAAATTGAATAATCTTGGAAATTAAGAGTCACCTGAGTTTATATTCTTCTCATACGATCTGAGAGACAGACACTCCTATGATAATTAATATGCGAAAGCAATTTATTCATTTTAATTACCCCTCATATACAGGAACTGACAGCCAAATGCTTTCACCGAAATTTTAGACACCAGACACATACTGGGCTCAAGTTTACCATATTTACCAAACCCCTTATTCTTTTTTATTGGCGATAATATATGCCTGTCTCTGGTCGGACGTGAATGTATGCCCTCATAAGAGTCCCCATAAGACAAACAGCAAATCATTGAATTTCGCTTCAATTCAATACATTTAGGCCTTTATTCAAAATAAATGGTTAGAAATCCCAGACTTTGAATAGAAATAAAAACTCAAATCAATTCAATGTTTGGGCGGATTTTGATTATATGTCAAGTTATCGAAAATTTGTAGTAATTTTAAGTTCACTACTGAAATATTTTTGCCATTTGTGGCATATTTTCTTGTTTTGCCTCCAATTTAATGACTCATTAAAAATACAGCGAATGACAGGACTGACAGAAATCGTGGATAATATCGATTTATAGAGAATCTAACACTTCATACAAATTAAAACTTGATATATATTTCTTCAAATTTATTAAGGCTTTAGAATTTCAATTAAAAACACTCACTTTGAATGACTGGATTAGTTTTGAAAACTTTCCAAAAACTTTTTGCATAAAAACAAATTTCTAATTAAGATTTTGCTTCCATTTACTAATATCCAGGTATTGACGACAACCTCTTGGAAACCAACGATATTAATACCTAAAGGGATTGTTTCAGAGGAACGCCTTTCTAATTGAAAATATTATCGCAGAGAGTACTCCAATCAAACACTAACAACATTTGATCAGGATGCAAACTGCGTCGGATAATCTAATATATTACATGAGCAAGGTGTCTTCAAATTCTTGCAAATATATGCTATTTGAGAATATTCCGGGTTTAAGTTCAATATCATGAGCTGAAGACCTTGAGCTCCTGCCTGTCGATCCTTAAATGTTTGATAAAAGGGGGAATACATGCCTTTCGATGTCAGCTTTCTTAGGGAACAGTTCACTGAACGCTCAATTGGTAGCATTTTATTATTTTTATTCAAAATGTATTTATTATAAGTTCAAAGTTTAAAATAATAAAACATATTCCAAATGTTTGGAGAGGTTTATCCCAACAAAAAGATCAACAAAAGCAGGGGACCGGCGACCGGCGCCCATTCCCTGTCCAAACTCTCAAATTAAAAGATATAAATTTCTCTTTATTTCAATTAAATGCTTTCTATAAAACCAAATCGAAACGAATTCTTGGATTTATATTTTTAAAATTATTTATAACTGTTATTCAATAATATGGTTATAATTGTTAATTATTTTGCGAATATATTATTATTTTTAAACAGCTTTTCATTGGGAAAACGACCGGTGCTATGGGTATGTGCTATGGATATGTGGTGCTTATTATTTGCTAATCTATTCGATCGAAATAATAATCATAATAACAATAATAAAATCACAGCAAACGGTACTTAGAATTTAACAATCAATTAAAAAACAAAAGCAGAGAAACATGAGTTGAGTCAAAACAAACAAAAATTCAAACGTTATATTAATAACTGAATATTTATGAATTCCATCGCTCTAACCCTTCCGATCCTTTAAGTAGAGGGAGACGGTAGACAAGGAGAGAGAGAGAGAGAGAGAGAGAGAGAGAGAGAGAGAGAGAGAGCGAGAGAGAGAGAGAGAGAGAGACAGAGAGAGAGAGAGAGAGAGAGAGAGAGAGAGAACACAGGAGTTGACTGGAATCTGTTTCCAGTCATACTCCGATTTTGATCCAAACGTCTGTGAGATACCAGGAATCAGACGATGTAAACAATTTATTGTTGAAATCGGATCCCATCGTCTGATTTCTGGTCTCTCACTGGCGTTTGTCTCACAATCGGAGTATGACTGGAAACAGATTCCAGTCAAGTCCTGTGTTGATGAAGTAAACGGTTAGTTCACAAAAACAAAATTTTGTTCCACAAAACTTCGGTAAATGTAAATAAATTTGTGCAATACTCTGGTTAACAGTCAAACAGAAGTTGTGAAAAAAAAGTATTTGATTCGACTAAACTTGCAAATATGAAAAAAATATGGATTCACACAGCTATCAAAGTTTAAATTATAGTACTTATAGTCGTTAACATATTTTCCATATCCCTTCTCATGTAATAATGACGTTAGTCGAGTGCAGCTACACTTTTGCAAGATTATACTTTCCACGGATTAATTATTTCGAACTATATTAGCATAAATTAAGCGGTTTTTAGTTAACTTAAGAGAAATATTTGATAATTACTATCCTTGACGTCAAACGACATAAAGTCGGCGATAGGTTTCGATTCGCACTAAATATATAATCAATAGAAAGTGTTTCCCAAATAAATGATTGAAAACATAATAATTATTTAAAAAACTAATATTTTGATTCCTCTCCTCCGATGTGAGCGCAGAAGAGTTTCCAATTAAATGTATAATCAATTCCTAAATTCATAAATAAATTCATAAATTTAATAATTTTTGAAATAAAATTAATGTCAAAATTTATATGACTTTTCCACTGAATTATTATTTTGAATGCATTTTAAAATATTGAGGAAAACGTTGGTCTGATTTATATATTTCTTTAGTGAAGATTACGGATCGAAATTTATATTCAATTTGGAAATAATATGATAAATAGTGTGTCAAAAATATTTTTGCCGATAACTTCTAATCCATATTTTCGTGTAAATACAGTATTTGATTGAATTTAAAGCTCAGAATTCTTTAGGGCTTTCTTTAGGAGCGCTTCCAGTTATCTGTGAATCAATTAATTTCTAACTGTTTTTCAAAAGTTGTGGCAATTTTTCAAAATCACAAGAAATATCTGCCAATAATCTTGTGCTCAAAGAATGAATATTTGATTTTTTCAAAGTTAACTTTAATTGAAGTCATAGCCTAAACAGTGATCGCTCTTCGGCTCAACCGATGAAATAATTAATTTATTCACAAATGTATCCATAGTTTTAGTTATAAATAATTTTTGGCAAAGAATTTTCAAATTAAGTTATTTTAAATGTCATGTAATATATTCAAAGTCTCTGCGAGTCTTTTAGCGAGTATTGCAAGAATATATTAACTGTTTTTAATACCCCAACACATTTCAAAACAGTCTTCAATCGTGTCTTTTGAAGAATTACCGCTCAATAGATTCGGTTTATATTTGAAGTCAATCTATAAAACAGTATTTTTCTGCCGATTCTTGCGATGAGTTTTGAAACAGAACTGAATTTTAAACAGAAATTGAAATATTGCTTAAAATAGACTCAAATGAAATATTTTAAAATATTTGCATTTCTTTCAGTCAATACAATTAATTTTCTGTTGAATTTAAACCAATTTCTCTGAAGGACTGAATGAAAAATACGCCTAAAAACTGATTTTAATTCCGTATTCAAAGAATTTGTGACATAAAAACTCATTTCTTCCAAATATAGTCTTAAAAATCATATTTGAGTTCTAATTGAAAACTAATTCAACAAAATATGTAAACTTTTTTAAACACTTCTGTATATAAAGCAATGAATTGATGTTTAAAAATAGTAATACTTATGTAATAAAATGTAAAATAACTTTATTCCCGATTGAAATTACATTCAATTACTTCGTAGACCTTTTCATAGAGAAGAAAACCTATTGAAATGACCTCTCACTTAAACCCAGGAATAGTAGGCTTCAAACAAATCAATTTAAAAAATATCCAATTATTTCAAATGAATGTAAAACTTGTTGCAAGTTATTGATAGGCCTCAAAAGGAATGCAAATCTTCAGAAAACACCAATTCTTCAAACATTTCTTTAAACATTCAAAGGCTTAAAGTGTAAAATAATTTTTTTCTTCAAAAGTAATACTCTGTTTCTGATTTTAAATCGCAAGGGAATAACCAAGATCATAATCAATGGGCAAATACTCTCTCTGTGATCTCATAAATAAGTCTAATAATAACTCAAGAGTTGTGCAGAAAAAGGTGTAAAAACTCACGTAATGAAAATTTAATAACAAAGGAGTGGGCAGATCTAGGTCTTTGTTATCCATCAATCCTCAGCTGGATTGTTGGCTCGACCAAGTTTAACATTTAATTAAGGCAGTGGCAGAGCTGGTTATTTCATGTTTTACTGTTTGCCTGAAAGGCGTTACACAACTGTTTGTGTGAATATTCAAAACAGAATTATTACTGCAATCAGTTCTCTAATGAAAAGAATTGTTAGTCTTAACCATCAAAAGAGGTTTAATGTCTTCTCTGATGGCGTTGTTGTGGCGGCAAATGCCCCAAACAAAGGCACAGACAAAGAAAGGTTTGGTATATAATAAAAAAGCGTTCATTTCTTAATCTGGGAATTCGTTGGATATCTGATGAATAAAAGTCTTGCTCTTTTTTTTCGCCGAAAAACATTAGGAATTGATTTGAAATAAATGACTTAATATTGCGTTCAATTGATTGGTTAGTTCTGCAAATAAATCATTAAAATTGGAAAATAAATTAATAAAAGATCAAAATTAATTGCATTTAATTTAAATAAATGCGAATCCAATAATGAAAAGCAAATAAATTCTGATCTCAGATATGACTGTCTTTCAAATCGAAGGAATACTGTATTCAAACAAATCATTTTTGAATTGAGTAATGAAGAAAAAAAAACTAAAATATAATCTTAGTATTAATAATACTGAATACAGATTCTAATTGACCCAATTATTTGGGGGCATATATCCTATGAAATATATGCAAATCTATGTTCCAAAGGCTGGGAATATATTACTCGAGATTGAAATTTAACGCAATATTATTCACGAAAAAAAATAAACTTTTTTTTCGGTGTAAACTCTGCACAGATTATGGAAAAAATCGTATGAAATGCAATCAAATTTGCATAAAATGAGTAACAAAAAGACCTTTTCTACAGAAAATCATGTTTTTGATAATCAGTGATAAGATTTGTAATTTGATTCCTAAGTATATCTTTGAAACTTGACTTTGAGGGCACGCGAATTGAATCTCAAACTTATCTGAAGACAAACAAAATCTTTGCTTTTTGTTGAATATATGACAAAAATAATTGAAGAATGTACTTGGAAAAATTACGGAAAGCCTTCATTAGCTCGAATTTATAATGAATTTCTTGATTGAAGAGTTGGACACTCTTTCACTTTCTTTAATTGATTTTTAATCCTTTGGTTTGACTCTTGAAATGATTGCCAATTACTCACTTAATGAGAGTCACCAAACATGCATCTTGATCATCTCTTGTCCAATCATGCATAATTATGAGCTGATTAACAGAAATTTGAATATATGACGCGAAAAATGAGATGGAACAAATTTTGAAATGACCTGATATCTCAAAAATTATGAGCCTTTTTGCTCAATGATTGAAAGACATTCCTCTTAACGAATACCTGTTTTGTTATTTGTATTGAAATTGTTTGCTTCTAATTATGAGTTATGAATCCGATTAGGAGTCGATTTAGTCGATTAGGAATCGCCGGCCCTTATTCTGTGCTCGAGTATCGGACGGCACTAATCGTTCATTTTGTGGAAATCATGTTTGAGTTAACATATCGTGTGGTTTATGATATTTATCGGTAAACTCTATCGCAAACAAATAGCGAAATCATGAAAAAGCAAATCTAATAAATCTTATTAATACATGTCTTCTATCGGCAACTCTTATGAAATACAAACACAACTATTCGTGAAATGCATTGTATATCAAAATATTTAAGTTTTCATCCGATAAAGAGATGAACAGAAGAGAAGAAAATAAATGTAATTTTTCTCACATATGATTCATAATATTAATGTTGTTTTTAGCCGATCAGTAGTTGTGTTTATTCTGTGCTGAAGGGAATACGTGCACAGTTTGGGGCTGTTTTAGCGCTAAATGCATCAAAAAATTATTATTATATACATTGGATGTGACTTAGGCTTCAATAAAGCATTTGAGTAACAAATTTTAAATTATCGCAAATCAAATGTTGTGCGCATCGATCGGCTCCCGAATCGATCGATCGATGGGTATCTGAAGGGAAAAAACTTTTGAGAATTCGACCAAATCGTGTATAAGGGACACACCTAAGCTCTGGCAGTGAAGACACGCATATATTCTGGCCGTTAGACCAGTCATGTAATGGATAGCATATGAGGTAATTGAGGCGAAGTCAGAGGCAGAGGAATATAATCCAGTTTTTGATGAAAAATTCCAATAATGCTCTTTATATACGTTTAATATACTGGTAATAATCGCAACACTAATCTGAGTAATAATGAATACGTGAACCAAATTATATATTAATTTCCATTGTATTTAAATAAAAAGAGGAGATAAGTAAACTTATGAACAGATGAGTTACTACCGAATAACTACTGAAGACCTTTCTTGAAGACTATCCCTTAGTTTTAGACAAATTATTGCATAAAAAATGCTGAAAACTTAATATGAAAATCGAGTAAAAACTCAATTATACGGAAAGCCTTTTTCATTTGTTTCTATTTTCTTCAGTTAATTGTGATCTCGAGTGCCATAAATCTAAATGCTATCAACAAATGTAGGAATAGCTAAAAACACAGTAATCTATTGGAATACCTGAGCGAAGAGTAGCTAATTATATGAAATGTTGGCAACACATAAGATAGTAATCAAATGGAAGGCACGGATCTTAAGTTCAAAATTATTAACATAATAACAGTGAGAAACAAATGTGTATTACTTAATATTGTCTTATATTCCACTCTAATATCAATATTAAGCTTCTGTGAGATTATTGTCTATATTATAGCGAATAACTGATATCGATATCCATATAGTCATGAAATTTGGATATAATTGGCGAACGTTTACTCAATTTTGCCCCAAGTTTGGGTCAATCACTGGATTTGTGGAGTTTTTATTCACGTAATGAAAGATTAGATATATTTTCCAAACATTGTATACAATCCTCGCGATTAAGAGCTATTCAATTATGTTTACTGTTATATAACGTTATATATTGTGAGAAAATGTATATAAAAATAGATTTCAATTGAATTCCTGATCGCTATTCAAATGCAAAGAATACTAATTTTCAATTTAAACATAGGTTTGGGAAAGGCTTATAAGGGGTCAGCAGAGGAATTCCTTTATTGGAGCTTGGGCTTTTTGTTTTTCGCCGTTCTTTTTAGCCATAGGTTGTGGTAAGAAAAATAATAATAAGAATTAGAAAAAAATAGATTTCGGAAAAAAGGAAAAAATATTATGAAATGTCAATTAGAAAGCCATTAGTTTTAACTAATATTAAAAATGAATTTCTCCGTTCGCTGGAAGAAAATACTTGTTTTTCAAACCATAATATCTATCGATAGACTCCAATCGATTCTCCAATCAATATATAAAGTCATATAAAATGCAATTTAAATGTTGTTTTAAAATACGAGCCGTAAGTATATTATGCAAAACATATTCAGATTAACCTTTTTTGTCGTTTTTCTCTTCACTGGAACACAATATCATTAAAGTTGTTTTGTTTAAACCATTATAAGAAATGCAAAGTTTGTTCGCAAACTGAATAAGTTTATACTCATTTTTCTTCTGTTGACTCTGAATATTGTATAAAACCTTTAATTTTATTTCAGTAATAATTCAATAAATAATAATAAAAACCCAGTAATTGATTATTGAATAATAAATCATAAGATAAAGAATATTATATTACAGTTAACTATTAACTAATAATAATAATAATAATAATAATAATAATGGAAAGAAACTAACTTTTTGTTACTCTGGGCTCAAAACTAATCGCTCAGACGGTTAACAGTATTTTCTATAATAATTCAATGGAATAATTATCTGATGTTTTGCAAATTAATATAATTTATATTTGTTCTTGCTACCTTTGCCAGCAACTAATGCCTTAATTCTTCTTCTTTATCCTTTAATATGTCAATGTCTGTGAATGTATTCTTGGAGAAATAATTCCCATACTTATCGATCGAAGTATTCCTATCAAGGCATTAAAATTTCTTATAAACCACGAAAAACCAATATATCGATGAGAAGAAAAACAATCAGGTTTATTATTATTAGCGATTTGAGAGCGAAATAAACCTATCAGTTGAAAGGAATGCCTTATCTAAAGAACTACTGGGCAATAGTTATGGTCGTATTTTATCCTTCAGAAGAATGTTTGTTTCAAATTCAAAGAAAGAAAAAACAAATGAGAAGTTTGTGCCGAAAATCTGTTTGAAATTTTATTACACATATCGATAATGAAGACAATTTGCAAAATGCAATAAATCTTTTTGTTTCGAATCACATATACTTTGCTTTAGATTTTGATTAACTTTTTTGAAACATTTTATAGTTATTTATATTTATATTTATTGATTAAATTCTTTCCGATAAGAAAATCAAATTATTTGCAATAATTGCCGCGAATAGTGTCTCAAACGGATTGAAATATTATTCGCACACCAATTGATTTATTTCCTTACAGTTGGATATACCTGTGCTCTTGTAGGGGACAGTTGTGTTCAATGCTATCCCGTATAAGTAAAGCAATATTTTTCTTACTCCACTTATTCTGAGCGCAAAAACAATTTAATTTTAACTGAAGGCATGAATTTTTCCTCTCAATAAAAATAAATAATTAAAACCAATAAATAATAAAAAGGAAAATTAGCCGAAGAAAAGGCCGATCGGTCTCTGCTGTCGAAGACTGTTCTCAATGATAGCTATGAGGACTAAATGAGATATCGCTTAACGATAAGTAGTGTTAAATTAATTTGTATTCAAAGTGTTATCAGATTATCGGTCGCTTACTTCCAAATGTTTGAGGAGAAGAAAAAACTCAATTATTTTCTTCGTCTGATATCTGATTGAAGTCACAAAACGTATGAAAATTAATATTTTTATCGTTTAATGTTTCGAAACTAATGTCAGATCAATAAGAATCTAATGATGACTAAAGATTTCAATTTGTCTTGGATATTATCATCCTCCGGGCGATATAGCTTATGAAATGATAAATTCAACTGGATTATTCTCAAGGACTCTATGCTTGGGATTGAGAGCAGGTTTTACATCAATTATTTAGTTTAAAAATTCTTCGCTTTTGAGTTATTTTCTTACAAAAGATTTCGATTAAATTAATAATTAAACACATTTTGAAATATCGATTGAAATTATACGGTAAACACCCGGTGCTTGCAGTTTGTGTGAGCGCCCATCGCTGTATGACTGACTCTGTATGACCCTGGCATTTTCAATCTAATGTATTTATTATGGAAAGGATTGGTTGGGTTTCCTATCATTTAATCGAAAGCCACTTATTTTTAGTCACTATTTTGAAAGAGAGAAAAGCATTTAATTGAAATACAGTTCCGATAATTGCCGTCAGTTTTGATCAATTTTATGATTAATAATCAAAATTCACTAATTATTGTGTCTCTAAATTTGTTTTTACTCCTTTTTCTGGTCTCGAAAATGATTTTTCTCACATCTGTATCAATAATAATCACCATTTTTTCGTCGATTTCTTTTCCTAAAATTTAGTTTTGAGAAACTTTTTTGCCTTTAATTGACTTTTAATTAATCAAACGTTTAATTCAACGAAAGCCACAAAAAATTTTCGCTTTTAATTAATGATAAATAGTTTTGATGACAATTTTCAATCAATTATTTAACAAATTCTTTATTTATTTTCTCGGTTTTGAAATTCATTGAACAGAATTCCAGAAGTCTTTCTAATAACTTGTCCTCAGACAGGGGTCAGCCAGGAATGGGTGAACACTAAACACATCCTGTTATCAAAAATATTTTGAAATTACCTTGATTTTTGTCTAACAGTATTTTAACCGTAATAAAGAGCATTTCCTCCAATATTTAACCAAGATTAAATAAGGTATGGTTTAGCAAGAAGGCATTCCTTGTTTATCCCTGTGCTTAGATTACAGTTAAATTTGTTAAACTGATTAAAATCAATTGAATTGAATTTCGAATGAATTTTTTCAAAGACTTATCCGAATAATAATGTTTTGGAAAAACGGAATTTGAAGAAAAATCCATAATTTTATTCATCGATTAATTCTGAAATATATTTTGAAAATCAGAAACTAATTTGATTTGAGGCAAAAAGTGTCCTCAAAATTATTCAATCGATTTAAAATCAATACGAATATCGAGCAAATATTTACTGACTTATAATAGTTGAGTACTTAAACTGTGAAAATCATATTCAGAATCAATTTTGGAAAAGAGTGAGAAAAAGGAGATAAGGATTAACTGAGAAACTCATTTGAGAGGGACTTTCGTGTCTTTCAAATCGATCGATAAGTAATTTTTCAAAAATCGACTTATTTTTAGGATAAAAATGCAATACTTCTGTATCTGGTATTGGAAATCACATGAAAGACCTGGTTATCGGTGGTTTCTATCAATAAATTTGATTTTGCTTTGATTTCTGACACAAGAAATTTATGATAATTTATGCATTGATTATAAGTGAGTTATTTTTGGGAGAATTAAAGCACAAAAATTCATAATTAAGAAAAAAAATTCATAAATTTTTAATAAGCATCAGAAATATGTGAACTAGGCAAACATATAACAGGCAAAATGATCGGCAAAATTTAATATGATTTTTGATAAGACCCAAAAAGATAGGAAATATCTCTAACCTAACGATTAAATCAAATTAATTCGATGTTATGTTTGTTTTTTCATTTTCTCCAAGAAATCAAAATTCATCTCAAATATTTAAATCTTGATTTTTATTTTGTTTTAATGCAATTTTTTCGATTAACTTCTTTCAAGTTGTTTTCAATTCTGGAGAGAGAGAGAGAGAGAGAGAGAGAGAGAGAGAGAGAGAGAGAGAGAGAGAGAGAGCCAAACAAATAAATATTAAGATATCTGATGTAAAGAAAACATTTCGATTAAAATCATTTGAATCGAGATAAGAAATATTGACATTAAGTTTGTTTATTAATCAAAACCCTTATGGGAACCAATTTTTTGGTGACTTTTCCAAGAGTTTCAGAATTAGTCTTTTGGGAGACATCTGGCGCTCAGTTATGAAGTAATTAAAGCAAAACAAACACAAAGTTTCAGACATTTTTGATCACAATTTCTGTGATTTTAAACTTCAAATTAAAACCAGATTTGACTTTAATTATGGTTTAAATTAAAACTGAAGACAAAATGAGATAATGTCTGACAACTCAGCCAATGATCAGTTGAATAGCAGTGAAAACGACGACGACTTTCGGTATATGTTTTGACATCACTTTGTTTTTGGAGTTTTTTCTTCAGATTTTACTTTCATTTGAGACTCGATTCAAATTTCAATTGTCTTTCAGTGTTTCCGCACTTCTGCTGAGGAATGACATTAAACGCCGTTTGCATAATGGCATCGAAAAGAGACGTAAAGACAAAATAAATTACTGGATCCTCAAATTGGCGGAACTGTTGCCATACAAAGAACCGAAACGGGAATCAAAGACCCGATTATTGGAAAATATCTTTCAATACATAAACCAATTGAAGGAAAAAAACGATAGTCTTCTCTTTGGAAGCGATAATACCGTTAATGCAATCCATGGTTTGTCTTAATTTGATTTCATTTCGACTTTGGTTTAAATTGTCTTTTATTTGTCGACAGTCGAAGAGATCCGACGACTGACCAAAAGATGTAAAGAATTAGAGGAGAAGAATATCAGTTATTACCAACTCCTGGAAATGGCGGGTATTTCGCCGAACAGTTGGCCACAAGACATCTCTTTTGAGAAACCGACCAAATATTCAAAGAAAATCACTGAACAACAGCTCAAAGAGTTTTTGGTCAAAAATTCGGAGAAAAGCGATAAAAACAAAGACAATAACAAAAGAAGTAATGATTTGGATGAGAGTAGCGGTCAGTCCTCTGTTAAAAGGTTTAAGTTTTCAAAGAAATCTAAGAAACGGAGAGACAGAGAAAGGGAACGGAATCTGAAGCGTTTGCCGCCGACACCTGTTTTGCCAAAAGCCGTGGAAACGATATCCACGAACACAGCCAGTGGTCAGTCACTGTCTTCGAGTCAAACAACAAGTTCTGGTCAAATAGTTCTATTGAATGACTCAAATGTGTCGACAGTCAGTGCTGTCGAGGATTTGCCAAAAATTATTTTAAACACTAATAATGGTTTCAGTGGTTTAAATACAATTCAATTGCGTTCAGGAGTGGGTCCGCAACAGTTGCAGATACTATCCACCGGTTCTACTATTGATGGTCTGAATACGAAAACAAATCTACTTTCGGGACACTTCTTACTTAATCTGAACCCACCTCAGCCTCAGCCCCAGACAACGGCAGTTCTGTTGCCAAACGGCCAAATAGTTTCGCTCATAACTCAACCCCAACCGCCGCCACCACAGCCTCTGATATTAGCACCGAATCAAAGTTTTGTATTAACGACTCCCTCAACATCACAGACACAGCCGACTATTAGTGGACAGACAACGACTTCTATTTCTTCAAACAGCAAAACAAATGATACAATAATTACTGATTCGCCACAAAAAGCAAAACCAGTTTCTGTTGAAAAGCCTAAGAGAATGACCACAACTATTGAATCGATTGTCGTCTCTGAGAAAAGCCTTAAGAAGAGGTTTAATAAGTATATCAAAAAACAAACATTTTTGCCGAAAGCAAAGACTCTTAAGAAAGATAAGCGAAAACAAGAAGTAATTGGCGACGAAAAAGAAGAAAAACCCACTAATAGTGAGATAATTGATAAGAAAAGTGTTCCCAAAGAGTCGGACACAAAAAATATTAAAACCAGTGATAAAACTGCAGAAAAATCTGTGATCAGTAAAGAAAAGAATAAGACTAAAAGCGGCCGTTCCTGTGATAAGAGTTCAAACGAGAAAACAAATGAAAATATTGTGAATTCAGTGAAAAATTTGAAAAACAGTAAATCAAAGACTGTGTTGACAGCTGTGAGTGAAACGCCTGACAAGAAACCCAAAGAGAGCTCCCGATGTGATATCTTAGCCAAAGCCACGCAATCGATATTCTCTCCGCCGCCCAATTCCTGTCCCAAACAACAGACAGCCACCGGTGGCAACAAAAAAGAGGTGTCAGTTAAGAACAAAACCAAAGATAATAATAAATTGAGTGGAAATTCAAAAGACATTACGATTAATGATAATCACATCAAAAGTATTGCCAATAAATGTAAAAAACCAGAACTGGAGTCAAATAGACTGAAGACGGAGTCCGTTATTAAAAGCAATCAAATCGAGGTTATGAGCGAATACTGTGCTAATAGTGGTGCCGACAGTAGCGCTAATATAGGCGCCGATACTACCAGTGCTAACATCGCAAACAAGGCTAACATCGAATTAATTAATGACACGAATAAAAATGATAATTACGTTCACAACAGAACCACTTCTGAAGAGAATTCCAAAATTGAGAAAACCATTGCCTCAGGAAATAAGGCGGAGATCACCAAAAAATCTGTTAATAATCTCAATAATAGTAATGCTATCACTGGTAGTGGTGTCAGTAGTGCTCGAAATACAACTTCTGCTGAAAATAAATCAACGAATGGCTCCACACCGGAGAGGCCGACAATACAGTCGAATAGCTGTCAGTCCAATGTCAGCCATCAGTCGTTTCCTCAGCAAAATATTGCCTCTAATAGTGGTTCGGATACCAATCGATTGAGTTTTCAATTCAATTCACAACAAAACCCAACGAATAGTAATTCCATTCAAACAAACGACACCTCCAGTGCTGAGAACCAGACGATTGTCAATGAAAGCGAATTGCCCTCAATTCTGCTCAGTCTTAATGATGCCAATGAAGTGTCAGCTGAATCGGTGCACAGTGTCTCTAACTCTTCACTTCCGGCATTCCTCAGTCTATCGCCGGAACACCTCAACGAATACTTACCGAAAGATAATATTTCAAACGCCACAGAAAATGAAACACCAAATAGGAATCAGACCCTTTCCAGTGATGGAAATGCAGTACAGTTCAGACTGAGCGCCCACTCTAATAGCTCAGTGGAACAACACTCCACTGTTAGAACCCAAGAGAACAGAATTAATTTGCAAAATAAAGAGAATCAGAGTAATAGTCAATATCCGAAGAGTAATGAGTCCTCATCTGTGGTAAACACTCCGACTGAGTCGGGCTCTGCCTATACATCAAATTTCACGACGATATCGAGTCTAATAACTAACGAATATTCAGACTTTTCCTTCACTCCAAACAAATCGATGTTTGGCTCAAATAATTCGACGAATTATTTCGAAAACTTTAATCCGATCCATAATTACCTTCAGAACAATACAAACAGTAATTCCAGTAATAATGCGAACAGAGATCAAAGTTCGCACTCAAATAGGAATATGTTTTTCACACCAAATGAAAGCCAGTCCTCAGTTGGAAACAACCTCATCTGTTAGTTA
Source organism: Punctoribates punctum (assembly GCA_034698165.1). NCBI lineage: Eukaryota > Metazoa > Arthropoda > Arachnida > Sarcoptiformes > Punctoribatidae > Punctoribates > Punctoribates punctum. The sequence goes on along the minus strand of JAQGBD010001540.1, from coordinate 101 downwards.
AAGAGGACAACAAACACCTGATATAAATGTTGTTAACTCTTCTGAATTGTGAGGCGTCCCAACACTTCACTACTTCAGCCCTTAAGAAAATGCGAGTCATC
>JAQGBD010001539.1:0-15205 GCA_034698165.1 Punctoribates punctum | reverse complement strand
CAAATAATTGAATGAAAAAAATTATTGTTTATAATGATAATGACTTTCATATAAAACATTAAAACAATTGCAACAAATCTGATCTCTTAATCACTTCTATCCAACCCTTGGTCTTCATTACTTTAATGGAATTGCTTTTAATGAATTCAATTGCTTTTGATTTTAGTTCTTCTGCCGAATGATTGTCAGCCATAATGAGGACATCACTGACTGAATCCGCAGTTAATTGAGAGGAAATATATTCCCCACAAATAGACTTCAAATCTTACAAATTATACTGAAATTGAAAACAATTAGAAATTGATTAGAATTATACTCGAGGTATACCTTATTGGCGACGGCGAACACTTTTTTATTGGAATCAATGCCTTCGTCTTCATATTTGTCGGTATAAATGAAACGCAAGACTTTACAGAACACGTCTTTGTCGATCTCGTTAATGATAACACGATTTTGTTGACTCTCTTTCATCGGGTGTTTAAACATCGCTTCAAAAACAGGAGATCTGGTCATAAGAATGAGTTTATGAGCACTGAATTTGTGTCCACTGACTATAATATCGACGTCAGAAAAGTTGAGGTTTTCATAGAGTGCTGTCATATCGTCGGTCAGTGTTTTACTTCTTTTGAGAGAAATTTTGCGACCACTTCTTGTTTCGCGTGGACTCAAATATGAGAGCTCACAAAAAATGGTCAGACAGTCGTTTGAAAGCAATTGATTGTTGGAGTCTTCGAGTATTGTTCTGCTAATGAATTGATTCCATCCGAAACCCATTAATGTTTTGTAAGAGTACTGCGATTCTGAAATTTATTTTCAATTTTATAAATGCTTATTGGCTTTGATTTAATACTTAATTGTTTGTGAATTTGATTCTTGGCGTCAATTATCGAAATCTTATGCTCAGTGTTCACTTCATTGCCATCGAATTCTCTCAAATGGAGGTAAATACTGATAAACTCCTCGTCCTCTTTCTTACCTCCTTTGGGATTGAGTTTTAAATACCATTTGGTTGTGGGGTCTTCTTCAGCACAGAATATAGTGCTCTTTAGCCTTTCTCCGGGGTTTTCAGAACATTTACTAAATTTACTGATTATCCACTTATGAGATGTCTTAATGATTTTGACATCAGATGTGGTCCAACTCTCCGGTTGTGGACACAATTTAGCCATATTTCGTCAAATATTACTCAAAGAATTGGTCTTCAAATGTGAGAAACGATGAGAACAACTAAAGAATAATATTTGGAACAAATGTTTGCTTCAAATAAAGCGCTTCAGTACTGAAAGTGAGTCACAAATATTGACAAATAGTGTCGTAATTGTTGTGACGACAGACGAAACGCAATGCGATCGCAATGTGAGTGAATTTCAATGCCTTTCAGTGATTGCATGAAATGTTAGTTCACAACAAAAATGAGTGCAAATAAAACGCATTTTCAATATAACAACAATTTATTAAATCAATTACTCCCTAATTGTATAGCATTTCATATAGAAGTCGATTGATTTCAACTCTATTATAGACTATATTTTGATAATTAATACAATTTATTAGACAATTAATTGTAGAAAATGCCTAAAAACTCGTCTCAAAGGCGTCCCAAAAAAGGTATGCTTTCTATCCATTGATTACTTTCATTGAATCATAATTTTAGTCATAATTACCATAATTTTTGACTTTGTTTTCGTTTATTTCTGTTTATTATTATATGTTTTGGTTTTTGCTTTTGTCTGAAGTCATATAAAATCTATGATTTTCTTAATTATCTATAATTTAATCTGAAATTCATTCAATTAATTGAAAAAATCGTTTTAATTACGAAATGTGAGGAAAACAAAGCATTTTCTCCATATGTTTGTCGTCGACTCCAGTGTTGAACAACTCATAGCTTTTGTGTCTATTTTCTGATCAAATATTTCGCAACATTTGTCTCATTGTTTATAATTAATCTAAATTTGGATCTAAAGGACCCGTCTCTTCGAATGCGCGCAAAGACGACATCCGATCGGTTCTCAGCGATGACTGCGATTCAGTGATCGCCGATAACTGTTCGGTGACGTCATATACCTCTTCAGCCAAATGGGAGTGCGGTAGTGATGACCTCAACAACGATAACGACATCAATGAAGACAACGGCTGTTATGTCGACGACTTCGAGGAAAAACTTATGGAAGCGATGGACTTAACCAACGGAAAGAGCGCCAAAACCAGACAAATGGCTTTGGAGGCCATACGGAAGGCTCTGACCACAAGATTCTGCTTCGACTTCCTCTTTGACCGCAAAGTGACGATCGGCGACATATTGGAGCGTTCGGTGCGAAAGAAGGGCGAAGAAGTCGGTTCCGCAGCCCTTCTCTCGAGTGTCGTAATGATAACGTTGGGCGCATCGGACGCCTCCTCTGCAATATTTCAGGACTTGGAGTCACACCTAATACCAGCGCTAACCGACCCCTCTGTGTCTCCTTCGGTGCGATCCAAATGTGCGGCCGCTTTGGGGTAAGTCTTAAACTCTTCTCAATATTGAGTTTGAAATTAATATTCAAATCGTTTTCCGACCAAAAGTTTGGGTCATTTTATAACAAACAATGGTTTGGATTCTGTGGAGTCGGTAATGGATTTATTCCAATCGGTATTCGCCGCCTCTTTCTTCAAAGGCAACGGAGCCATACCTACGCACACCCCTGAGATTAGTTCACTGCACGCCAGCGCTCTATACGCGTGGACTCTACTGCTGACCATATACTCCCCGTCGGCTGCCCTACGATTGGCCGAAAAGCATATAAGAAGAATAACCGAACTCTTGGACTCACCCGATGTTGACCTGAGAATAGCCGCCGGAGAATGCATTGCAGTTCTTCACGAGATATCCCGAGAATGTGACGATGACTTCGAGTTCGATGAAATGGACACTCTTTGCGATAAACTCCGAATGTTGGCCACCGATAGCCAGAAGTTTAGAGCGAAGAAAGACCGCAGACAACAGCGCTCCTCATTTAGAGACATATTGCGGGCCGTCGAAGAGAAGGAGTCCCCAAACATTACCGTCAAGTTCGGAAGGGAACGGCTAGTAATCGACTCCTGGTGTCGGAAACGACAATACGATGCCATCTGTTATGTCCTCAAATCGGGAATGAATTTACACTTAGGTTTGTAGTTATTCTGTCCTCAAATCGATTCCTTTCTATAAATTTGTTGTTTTATAGCCGAAAACGAGTTACTAAGAGATATATTCGAATTGGGAACACCCCTCTCGGCTCTGGACGTTAACACAAAAATATCTAAATTTGAAAGAGTGAGACATTTGATGGAAATCTGTGTTATTTGAGAGACTAATGACTTAATTATTGCAGAATATGTCGAACATCGCTAACTGTAAGCTCAGGACTAAGACCAGAGGAAAGTTGAGGGACAAGAGGGCCGACATAATGGCCTAATTAGCGCCGCTTTTAGTGTAATTCTTAATTATTATTATTATTTATAGACTGTTTGTATATAAATATCTATAACTCTTTGAATTCGATATATTTTTATCCAAACTTTTAATCAATTGATAGCTTATTATTATATTAACTAATGTTTTATCAGATTATTAATTATATCTATTAATCAAATAAATTAATGAATTGCAGAATAAAACACATTTTCAGACATTAAAATCGGTTTTTGATTCAATTTATTTACTCTTATATTGAAAACAAAAGTTTATACGAAAAACAAAAGTTTTGAATCAAACTGATTAAGGCTTATATGAGTTGCCGGGTGTTTATGTCGTATTCCAGGTCCTAATAGTCCTATAAATCTATAGCTAATTGAGTTTATTAAAAGCATCTGGCTAAAATCACGGCAATAGATAATAAGGTTTATGAAAAAGAAATAAAAACTTCGGTTTCTTTTTAATTGAATTAAATATAATTAATTGAAATGAATTGTTATGTAATTGAAAGTTAAAAAACAATAACCAAAGGATGAAAAACAAGAATCAAAGCGATTAATGGATGCGATAAAGGGGTCGGAGCCCTATGTGGGAGCCCTGAGTGATGTTATTTGTGTTGAGCGCTGTTTCGTACTCTACGACGGTATCCAATAAACAGCTGTTATTCACATATAAAACACAATACACTCGACTCTCCAGAAATGTGGCGATCAATGAATGAATGAATGAATGAATGCTTTCAAACCCCAATTGAAATGCAATTTAACCTCAACTCTAATCAACTTTTTAATTGTAATCAACTCATAGTTAGCCTCCGATTTAGTATATATTTATTGTATAGATTCTCATAGATATGTATTTCTAATCATTTGTCTATAGAAATAATTAAATTATTTACTCATTTAAGTGATTCATAAGTCATAATAAGAGCCGACAATAGGTTTTTGAATACTTTTAAAAAGTCTTTATTTTCAACTCAACCCCAATCATGAATCGCGTCGAGAATCGTAAAGGTTTGCCATTAATTGTCTTATCTATTGATTACTGACAACTGTTTTCTATAATCTATTAATCTGTGGTCTCTTCGCCAGTGTTTGCAATTCAGGCCAAAAAGAAACGATCAAAAGCTCCGAAAGGGAAACACAAGAAGACCTCTAATAGTAGTTATAATAATAGTAATAATAATACCGCCGAAGAAGTGAAGAATAGCAACAATACGTCCGCCGATAAGAAAAGGTAAGGACACAGATATTTGGTGACTCCTTTTCGCGATTAATTGATGGCATAATCTCAAGAACTGGTTGTGTCATATGTTTAGTGATATTTCGCTGACACTAAAGACTAGATTTTTGCTCTTTTTGTGGTCTTATTTTTGGTGCCAAACCGTATAAACCGTATCCTCTTCTTCTTCGTCTTGTTTTTTTAAGTGACATTTGCGTTGATATGTCTTCAGCTGGTCTTTCAGCGAGTAATTGGTGTAAAACTATTCTCGCTTTAAATCTGTTGACATTCAAGAAACTAATTATCTCTTTTGGAAATAATTATCTCTTTCGGGCCTTTTTTCGGATAATTTTCAGATCGATTTCAATCGACAGTTGTTTTGCTTTTTAAAAGACAAACAAATTCCTAAACAACTATACAAAGGAAGCGACAAAACAAGAACAAAATCATACGAACCCTTTCCAGAGAACCCGGGGGCTAATCAGCCAAAGGAACTGTCGTTTTTCGAGGTCTATTTACTTTCTGACAGCACTCCACTCCTGTTTGCCATAAATTTTTAATCAGATTTCTCTTTGATTTGGGTTTCTATTGACTGACAAACAGTACTCACAATCGTATGAAAAAATAATTTTATAGTTTTTTTTCAATTAAAACAACTTTTGATTGAATTTCTTTGATATCAGACCCCAATTGACGTCATATGTGCTGATCTTCGTCTGTATTTTCCACTCATTTAGTTTTTAAAGCCATTGAAGTGCTTTGTTTGAAGACCAGATCAATAGTTTAATAAATTATTAATCCTGGAAATAGTGCTTCAATTTTAGTTTCTTAGACAATTTGTTTGTGTTTTTTCAGCCAAACCCTAAATTAATTGCGTTTGAGTATAGCCTTTATTTCTGTCCCCAACTGTTTGTGTCGTTCCTTTGGGGGAATGGTTTTCGAGTTATTTTTGTGTTGACATCAATTTTTCTACAATTGATTACCAGAACGGAAAAACTGTTTATTAAAATGAGTGGAAACCCCTTATGACTATTGCCTTCAAATTTTCCGAATTCCTCCGATTTTTCTTCATTAGTGGTCCCAATATTGGGCACCAATTCCTGTGATTAAGACATTACTCACGCTTTTGTTCTCAATAACTGTTCATCTCATGGATAGACCTATAATTATAGCGTGAAATATGTGTGTCCAAGAAGTTTAATGGCACTCATGGGACTGTCTGACGACAATCGGCATTAAAATAGCGCTCGATTTGCATAAAGTGCTAAATGTTTTGTAAACCCAATGTTTTGTCACAAATACTGAACTTATTTAACAAATACTTAAATAAATGTGTGTTTTGTCGTCAAAACTGATTGAAAACCGTATTTCGGTTTCGACTTTGAATTTGAAATTTAAATTTGTTTTATTTTTTGCACATTTTTGTCGACTCTTTCCACTCGACTATCAAAACATTAGCAAACAATTTGATCGACACTACTATGAATTCTGTGCCAAATTCATTATTTAATGGATTTTGAGCGCTCTTTTGTATCCAGTTCCTTTATTCTCTCCTCTATTCTGTGCTATTCTGTGTGTGCTATCGATTTTGCTCAACATCTTTGTGTTTGCTTTGGATTATAAATTGTTGAATGTCTTGGAAAATAATTTCTAAGAATTCTGTATTTACTCCTATTTTGTTCAAAAAATTGTTGGTTTTTGTTTAACTCGAGTGTCGAGCAAAGCTATTATATGATGCGAACAATTACCTTGCTCAATATCTGCGTTTAACCGCAAATATTCTGTCAATTTTCGATAAAATGATTGATTTCTTCCTGAAATATGACTTCAGAGGCATTGAATTTCTATATCAGCCATAATATGATCTGATTTTAGTAATGAGACCACAAATACCACAAATATATCAGATTTAAGATAAGATTATAGTCCGGTCTCTAAAGCAATGGTTTTGTCTCTAATTTGTTTGATTACCGATGACTGAGAACATCACATATTGGATGCATTTGTAAGCATTCGATCGGTTGCTCCTTAAGTCTGACCTGCATTTAGCTCTGGTAGGGCTGTCAGTGCGGTTGTGCAGCTCAGCTCAGCACCACATACCGCTCTGTTGTGAAAGGCATCCCCTCTCCAATCGCTCTCCGGTAGAAAATCCGTTTGGAGTGTATTCGCTCCCAAATTATTCCGAGTTTTATATCCAATGTTGTGCCTGTGCTCGGGTAGAGTACAGACTCTGATTACTACTCATTTGGCTCAGTCATAGTGTTCTCAAAGGCAGTATCACTAAAGCAAAGAAATAAAAAGCAATTCCTTATTAGAGTAACTCATATGAAGTCGTTTTTTGATATAATTTTCTTACTCTTAGTTCTCAATTGTCGTCCGATTCTCTAATATCGCAATAATTTAATAATAATAACGAAAATAATGTCAATTAGTTTGCAATTTATTCTGTTTATTGAATTCAATCCAAAGTTGAGTTCTCTTCGATTCTATTCCGGGTTATAATTCTCGTCGTTTTATATACAAAGTATTTGATGAGTAAGTCCTCTGAAAGTCTCATTTTTAATATTTTATTGATTTGATTCCTGGATTCAAAAGTCTTTCTTCTATTGTTTTTCTCTATTTTAGAAATTTATGCGCTTTTTGTGAGCGAAACGAACAAAAAACAATTGCATTGATTTTGCGACAAATGATATATTTTTTGTATAAATATATTAAATATAAATATATAAACAGATGTGTTATTATTGTTGCCTAAAAGTGTTGTTCCTCTGATTTATTTATTTTTGTGCGCGAATTCTGTGCGATATTCCTGTGCGACCAATGGATCGCTTCCAAGACCGGGCCTCCAAATACTTTCGGTCGGCGGCCAAATGGACGGCCGCTTATGTTACGTCCATTGGAGCGATACGGCCAAACATAAAGAGGGCCAACACGGAACCGGCAGATAACACTATCTATCACTTAGACGACTGTCACCGGAGGCTGTCCCCTCCCGCCTCCTACTATCGGTCGAGTTTCGACTTTCACCAGAGCGCTGATCATTCTCTTCGGTCCACTGATTACTGTTGTGACCATTCAATAGCCGGTTGTAGTTCTTCTACTAACGACAGTACAATAGATGACAATAATTCCCATTTTTATGACATCTCCACAAACGGTATTCATTAGAGGCTTTCCTTTGATTACTTGTTTGCAGTCTATTGTCATTAATATCGGCTTATATTAGACCTGATATTAAACTCAAAACGCCTAACAATTAATGATTTCCATGGCTTTGGTTCTAATTATTTGCCCCAAAAAATATATGTTTTGTCTTTTCAGTAATGAATTTGCCATCAAATCGAAAGCTATTATTAATTTTCAGTTTTTGGGAATATTTTTATTTCTCAGACAAAAGGTATTTTGCATTAAAATAGTTTTCCAAATGAATTGATCCAATTATATGATAGGTTATCTAATTTTGCGTTTCATTAATTAATTTGCTTTTTTGCTGACTTTGTTTTGCACTTTGGCTACGAATCCACTGAATTCCTGTTCAGTTGTTTTGCTGTAATATTTATGTATTCAATGATTCATAAGAAGCAATCGATTGCCTGTAATTTGATTTGTATTTGCACTGCTTTCCATAGATTTGTATTTTATGGCAAAACTATGTATTTGTAAATCAAATCAAAGAATATGAGTCTTGGCTTCAGTCTATGTTTGCATCCCTTTCCCATCGAAGATGTAAACCATCCGAATGTCGTGCAGACAAACAAATATTTATTCGCTTTTATTGGGTTAACTCAATTGAATTGAATGTGAGCTTACCATGTTCAAAACGAAGCCGTGTATCAGCTTTGACCTTTACTGGATAATTCAGTGTAGATATTGTGTCGAGGCTTTTATGTAATCCTCTTTTTGAGAGCCCATTGATTCGGGAATTTTCAAAATGAGTTTCATTAATAACATTTTCCAATATTTATCTTTTGTATAAAACCAGAGGCCGTCTCCTAATTGTTAATCATTTGAGTGATGGTTAATTCAGTGACTAATCCCAGCACAGAATAGGCACAGGATATTCAGAAAGCCATTAGAAACTGCTTTCAGCAGAATATTAAACCTTTTATTCTTGTATTTCGACTGACATTACATTTCGGAAATTATTTCTCTTCTATTCTTTGAAACTCATTCAGTATTTCCCTATTTTTGGGTAAAATATTTTTGCACTCATTTGTCGCCAATCGGAGCGTTAAAAACCGAGTATTTATTTTATTTCAAACCATTCCTCCTATAAATCAATAGTTTTATAGTATTTATAGGTTTTTCACTCAATTTATTATTCATAACTGGAATCGATTTCTTTTTATTCTTTGCAAATGATTTAAAATATTGAAAACCACTCGAGATTTGAAATTCCGATTAAATTTGAATACAGTTTCAGAGCAAATAAATGTCTGATAAATGGTTAGAAAAGTAGTGGTAAAGCAAATTACATATACACAGGAGTGGTATGAGTGGTATTGTCGATGATTATTAATTTTTGTCGGACCAGAGCTCCCCATCGATTGTTAACCAAAACCTATTAGTTTTGATTAATTTGAATCCTGTCGACAGCCATCGGTTTATTGTCGTAGGTTTTTGTTGTCCTCTTTCTATGGCCACAGATCTAACAGATTATATCTATTGAAGAATATATTGAAGAATATATTTGTTGGGAAATACGTCACCTTTTTTATTAAGTGAAGAGTTGGAAGATTTTATGCAATTTTTCAAAGCCATGGCTTTAAACTTATTTTTAGATTAGATTTAATCTACTCTTTCGAGTATTGCCGTCAGAAAAAAGTCATTTAAAAAATCAATAATTCAATTTAAAAGCCTCTAAAGACGATCCTGATCCTCATGAAAGTGCACTTAACTTGGTTATTTGACAGAATGAATAGTTTTTGCCAGAATTTTGATTATCTTCTCCTTAATAATAAATGTTTAGTATATTTGTATTTATAGCCGAAAAAAATGTTTATCCATTACATGACGTTATGAAAGCCTAAAACACTTTAATGTTTTTTAATAAAAACAAAATTATGTTTTCATTTCTCTCCAATGAATTATTCTATTCGGCGATAGTCTAGCAATAAATTTGATTAAAATTGTGTAAATACGAGTACAGGTTCTGCCGTCAAAATCAACAAGCAAAGCTAATTTAAAGGTTATATTATAGACAATTATTTATTTAAGACCCGCATCCGTATGTATGGCCGCTCAGCACATCTTCAGAGCAAAGCACAAGTCTATCCCCAAATCCTAGACTTTGCAGTGAAGTGTCTTTTTTGGAGTCTCTCTCTTTGTACAGGAATTTAATCAAAAGTTATAAACATTTAAATGTTTTCAATTTCACGACTCATCTCGTTTTTGTGCTCGATATTTACATTTACATTGCTTACAGTATTTATTTAACGCGCTGTTGCAGTTTTTCCACCTAGTTTATTTCTCATTTGAGTCATTTCCCAGTTTATGTTTGCCTCTTATCCCTGAAATCAGAGTTCAAATGACTTCTCTATAAGACATGTAATCAAGTAATCAATTGAACGAAATTTGTCTTCTATTCAATCTGTAATTGAAATCAATGTCTGCCACTCAGAGGCCGACCAGTTATCCCTTTCCGAGCATTTGCTGAAATTGGACTCATCTCCAATCAAAAGGCCGTCTCCTTCGCCCAGTGACCAGAGGCGTAGACACCCGAGATCTCAAAGACGTTGTCTGCCTGTCATTAACAGCGGGGGCGTGATGTCGGCCCCCTATCAGAGATCAATTGCCTCTAATTACCTAACGATTAGCGGCAACACTAACCCAAACACTAACCCCAGCGCTCGAGACATGAATCCGCGCGAGAGAGCCCTCCAACAAATGCATCACAAATACTGCACTAATTTCGAACTCGAAAGCCAGAGCTCCGGACTATTGGCTGAGAGTAACCAAAATCCCGATCCTTATTGTGATAATAGAGATAGCGATTCAAGTGATTGTGATCTCAATAATATTAAGTGTGATATACATAGTTCTGAACTAATCATACCATCAAAGCCTCAGATGTTTCCGATTCCCAGACTTTTGCCTCAGTTCTGGTCGTCGTAAGTATTCCTCTAATTCTATGGCTCTTATTAACGACTTATGGGTTTGTGCTGTTGTTGTCCTGTGTTTGGCACTAGAAATGATGACTACAGTAATCACTGGCAGTGTTTATCTCGGAATTTGTTTTCTTCTTTTTCTAGTCTTAGAAATGAGATATTCTTTGAAATGATTTATATTTTTGTTTGTTTTCTCCGATCGATCAGAAAAGATAACAAAAGTCCTCCACTGCCTCTCTATGAAGAAGAAGACGACGAGGAGTTAATTGGTTCGGATGAGGACGAACAGGAAGACCCGGCCGACTACGTGAAGGGCGGTTACCATCCGGTGAAAATCAGCGACGTCTTCAACAACCGCTACTGTGTCGTCAGAAAGTTGGGTTGGGGTCACTTCAGCACTGTCTGGCTCTGTTGGGATCTCAGGTAAGACTTAATTTGGAACTGCCTTTTATGACACTCTCTTAGCTCTGCCATACATTACATAACTGCATGTATTTAACAGTTAAGCCCTAAACACGAGATAAGGAATAGCTTTCTCTCTAATACTAGAAATTAATGGCAAATCTCTCCAATACTTAATCTTAATTTCTGTAACTTTTATAACTTGAGATCATTTCTTCATTTCTAACACTTTTCCGTCACTTTTCTCTTCTTTGATATTAAGATAAACGCATTTTTATTACCTTTTTTTTTGTATCGATTTTTTTCACTTTCAAAAAACCATTCCTCGGCTGACATTTGATTAATGTTCGGCCAAAATGTCTGTCGAACTGAACTTCTTATTTATGGTAACTTTACTTTCAGTGACAAACGTTTTGTTGCCCTAAAGTGTGTCAAAAGCGCATCACATTATACGGAGACAGCGATCGATGAAATTAAATTACTTAAGAGTGTAAGTCATGTCCACTCAAGAGATATAATGGAGTGAAAGCACTGAATCTCATTGGCTCTCATTATCTCAACAAATCAGGTGCGAGACAGCGATCCGGACGACCCGTACGGCGACCGAGTGGTCAAACTCTTAGACGACTTCAAAATTAGCGGAATTAACGGAACGCGTAATACAATTATTGATTCATTTCTTCTTATCTTTTGTTTAATCCAATTCTCTTTCAGACGTTTGTATGGTATTCGAGGTCTTGGGCTGTAATTTGTTGAAACTTATCATACGATCCAATTATGAGGGAATACCGATCACTAACGTCAAGAAAATCATACGACAGGTTTCGGATTAGCGACTCTCGGCTCTGATAACACTTTTTTTCGTTGTTCACTAATTAGGTTTTGGAGGGATTGGATTATTTGCACTCAAAATGTAAGATAATTCACACCGACATCAAACCGGAGAACATATTACTGACTGTCGACGAGTGTTATGTCCGCCGATTGGCTAACGAGGCCTATCAGTGGCAGCAGATGGGAGTCAAACTTCCCGGTTCTCTCGTTTCCACCGCTCCTAAAGAGTTGTTGGGTTCGTCTCATTGTTAACCCATTTTTGGCAGAATTTGTATAAATTCTGATTTCTTTGTTCTGATCTCAGGTTCGTCGACGTCAACGAAAATGTCCAGAAATAAGAAAAAGAAGCTGAAGAAGAAGGAGAAGAAAAAGGCGGAAATCCGAGAGATTCAGATGCAACAGCTCGCAGAGGTTGAGCTTAATGAACAGCTGACAGCCGGCAGTTCCTGTCCTCGATTTGATGACGAGTACGATGAGGAAGAAGAGGATCGATGTGTTCATATAAATGGAACGGAAAGGCTATCCGCTGTGGAAGAGGAGTTTCGAGTGGTATCACCCGATCATACGAATCACGTCTCATCAATGAGGTCTTCCTGTCACGACATCTGCAACGGTCATCACTATAAATCTCAGCCCAGAGTTGTTCCCAAAGATTTGGACGAAGATTGCGATAACGACTGCAATAATGAGAGCGCAAGGAATCGGTTGGAGAGGTCTGAAAGCAGTTTAGTTCCCAATTATCGCAAATCTAAAGAAAAAGGGATGAGACGAGTGGCCAGTTGTCCGGGTATTTCACTCTAAACTCAGCTATCAATCAATTGTATTAATTTAAAAATCGATTTCTCCCAACAGATCAGCAAAAAATGATGGATCGGTCGCCCGATCCGTCGCGCGATGAAAATTGTGATATTAATGTCAAGATTGCAGATCTTGGGAACGCCTGTTGGGAGGTATGTGTCGTTATTATCCTATCAATCAATCAAATAGTCGTCTATTGTGTTATATAATCGATTCTAAGCTTCTATTAGTAAATAATAATCCAAATATCGATTGATTCAAAGGATCATCACTTCACTGAAGACATTCAGACCCGACAGTACCGATGTCTCGAAGTAATACTCGGAGCCGGCTATGGAACGCCCGCAGATATCTGGTCAACAGCCTGTATGGCGTTCGAGTTGGCCACCGGGGACTACCTGTTTGAGCCCCACTCAGCAGAAGAGTACTCCAGAGATGACGACCATTTGGCGCACGTGATTGAGTTGTTGGGACCCATCCCTAAGAACATTGCGTTCGCCGGCCGTTACTCTCGAGAATTCTTCAATAAAAGGGGTCAGACATAAGTTTATTGTCTCTGATTGAGTGCTAATCTGTTTGTTTGATAACAGGAGAGCTTCGAAACATCCACTCATTAAAGCCTTGGGGACTGTATGAGGTGTTGACTGAAAAGTACGATTGGGAGCCCTCTAAAGCCGAACAGTTCGCCGATTTCCTACAGCCGATGCTGGAGTACGACCCGCTGAAGAGGTCGAAGGCCAAAGACTGTCTCAAACATCAATGGCTCTCCGATACGGACTCGTTATAAGTTATAACTGGTTTTCATTATTATTATTATTATTATTGAAATCTAAACACAATTTTTTAAACTCAAAGCAAAAACCATTGTTTTAGATGAGAGACAAAAATCTAATCCAAAAAGCATTTTATCCGAAGAGAAGGCAAACAAAAAACAAACAGAACTCAAAAAACTCTTTATTTATAACCAAAAAAATCCGTAGTTTTATAGGAATTGATAATTAATTTCTAATTATTTTAAACGTTTTTAACAAAAATCTATTCACAGTTTTCGCAGCTTTTAATTGATTTTATAGTTTCCGAAGAATTGATTTGTAATTAATGTATAATTTCTTTTCAATTAAAAACTAAAACTTATCGATCGCTCATTTAGTTCGCGTTTTTATCTACTATTTCGTCATTCAAACAGATTTCTTAGATTAGATTCTTGGGAATAATTTCATGGAATTTGTCTTCTTATTCATTGGAAATCCCCTAATGATTCATGAGCTGAGTTAACAACTGACCATGCTCGTTAGACATGGATCGATATCCATGTTATTATCACCGCTTCTAATGTCAAGTCTGGGTTGTATGAAAGGAGCTTACTCATTCAAACTCATTCAGACTCATTGTAACTCATTGTACATCCATTGCCCCCTGAGTTTTGGTATCAGTTATATACGGCACGACTACAGCCAATATAATAACAGCACCGGACGTGTTGACGCATATATTGACTCAGAATAGACCTGATATCTAATAAACATATTTATGTCTAATAATTATATCTGAAATACAATTATTTTAATTAAAAACAAAATCTGTTTTGAAGAGGTTTAGGATTTTTGATTCAATGATAGCCTGAGTGACAGTCCTTCCACTACTTCCAGTGGTTAACCTCCAGAGGAATGTTAATCCCCCGTAAAGGGACTCCTATCCAATCAACACTGAACCAGATTCTGATATTACGACTAAAAAGTTGATAATTCACTAAATAGCTTATCTGTGAATCTATTTCAAGGGATTTCAATCGTTTTGAAATACAGGGGGACATCAAAAGGGGGGTTTCCCTCAATTTATTGAAACAGATAATGAGTTTGAAAATATTTAGCGTCGAGAAGAGCTGATCGCACAGCACATTCATCAGCACAGCCTAACATTCATCTGCATAATTAGTTTATTTCTGAGAAATGTTGGAATCGTTGCCAAAAAGTTGTTTGAAAATCAAATGTTTGTTTGACTGACAAAAACAGAATTAATTACAGAAAGCATTGGATTTGTTTCGCTTAAGAGTTAACAACTTTTTTCATCCAAATCCCGATTCTTTGGATTACAAGACATTTGTTTCTCTTTTGGCCACAGTTTTGGTTTTCAAAACATTACTCGTGTTATTGAAAACGACTTATCCCTTATCGCAAACATTAATCACTTTCTAAATATGTTTTCAAAATTAATCAACAATTTATACCATATTTCAGTAGTCTATCTACTTTTCCGGGAATATTTCGCTCAATAATATGCGCAAACATCGATTCTTTGAATTTCCAGCTAGGTGAACCGCTAAATTATTAAGCTCTGTAAGAGAGACCACACCCCCAATGTATCAGAAGGGATCGACCGCCAGATGTGGACCCCAGCAGTTCGTCTGCAA